>RJWJ010046390.1:0-11411 GCA_004363605.1 Indri indri | reverse complement strand
CATCACAATGATGTATCTGTGTGTGGATTTTTTTTTTTCCCCCCTGATCCAGATTGAGATTCTCTGGGCTTCCTGACTTGTCTTTTACCAGTTCTGAAAAATTCTCAGCTATTATATTTTTACATACTTACCTCTGCCTCATTCTCTTTCCTTTTATGACTCCGATAACATGTTAAAACTGTTATACTCTCCATGCCTCTTAACCTGTTTCTTATTTTCCAACTCTTTCTCTGTGTTAGATTTTGGTAATTTCTTTAGAATTATGACCAAATTTGGGAAAGAACCAAATAGAACATCTAGAAATGAAAACTACAATAATTGAATTTTTTAAATCCAACAGATGCATTTAACAAGATTAGACCCCAGCTAAGGAGAGATTTTTAAAACTGGGGTACAGGTCAGCATGTTTGCTTCTGCTGGGTACTTTGGGGCAGTACAAGTTCAAGGCCATGTCAAACTAAATTCTCAGTTGAAAGTTTGTTGGACCAGTGTGATTTGTGCTGCAAAACTTTGTGAAGCTCAGTGCCTTGTGGTTATAAATTATCAGGGGTTAAATTTCCCTGCCTCTATTCAGTGTTGAGCTTCAAAGTAGGCAATTTTCCTAAACCCCCTTGGGGTTCGGGTGGAGCATTTTATTTCAAGTTCACTGTTCCACTGAAGGGTGGTTCTCTGGGATTCCCGCTTTATGAGCTAAGGTCTCCGATATTCAATTCCTTATCATGAGCAGGCCCTCGACTTTCTTCTTTCTCCCTTGGACTTGAAAATGGAAGCTCATTGTCCGTTTCCTCGGGCAAAAGCTGGCTTCAGAGCTTCCCTCACTTCTCTGGGCTTCTTCCTTCACTTGGATTTTTTAATTTTCCACAACTTTCCTGGTTGTGTTCAGCAGCTGAATACTTAGTCTTTCATGCTACCAGAAATGGACAGGTGTCTAATTTACTTTATTAATACTCTTCACGGCACTGTTGCTGAACAACTCAACATTGTTGCTGAAAATCCATACCCGAGTGCCCTGGTTCTATTGGGGTGCGTACGTGGGGGCGTTTGGGCAGCCCCTCACCTTCCTTACAGTGTCGTGACTTACTTTTTGGGAATAAAGATATAAATTGTGTTAACACAATCTAACCTGGCCTGTAGATGGGTTGTAGGTTTTGCCTTTAGAAAGTAGTTTCGAATCTCAAATTTGTGCGGATTTTCTTCCATGTATGTATAGATACTAGCTGAACGCTTAAGTGACTCTTCGGTGATGTTAGTATTAATATATCATTGTATTGACTGGGGTGTCAGGTGTTCTTTGAGAAGGGGGCTTATAAGCCTCTGCTTCACTTTTTCCTGAAAGCTGCTGCTTTCCGCAGGACAGGTGCTGCCTGGCATCATCGGGGTGCCACCGCCCGTCCACAACACACCTTGACTGCGCTGACGTGAACCAGGCGCCACGCTGCTTCATCTGCTACTGCAGCAACCTCTTGAGAGAGAGACACCACAATTCCCATCTTAATCATGAGGAAATGGAGGCTAAGGAAGGTGAGTAGCTTGCCCAGCCGTCTCCACCTGGGAACTGGAGACCAGGGCTCAAATCCCGGTATTGCCGCTCACTGCCTTGCCCTTCGCTGTTGCCTGTCCTGCCTCCCTGAGGACAGTGCATACATTTCACGTATAGCTATAGTAGGTGTGTGTGTCACGAGTAGTGTTTGTCACGGATTGTTATGTCTCTACATATTGGTCCTTAGCTTATCATTCTGCTGTATCTGTTCTGAAACACGTGTGAGGTGTAAGGTGACATTCAGCTGTCACCTGGGGCTGTGAGGAGCCGTACACTGCGCCGGCCAGGGGACACGCCGCATTAAAAGCAGCTCCTGCAAAGAGAGCCGGGACTAGTGCACGAGACAGACACGACAGCCCCGCAGGAGACGGGCAAGCAGGAGCAGGCCCCAGGGGGCGCGTGCCACCACCGAGGACGGCCCGGGGACTCCTGCGGAAGGAGCCAGTGCTTCCAGGTGTGTGAGGACGGGTCGCCAGCGGTGGAGGAGGTGCAGGATGGGGGTGTGCTGATGGGCGTGAGGTCAGTGTGTCTGAGGAGGGGCCCTGGGGGGGCGTCTGAGGGGGAGAGGAACCCACTCAGCCTCGGCAGCCAGAGCTGCTCACGTGAGCCATGCTGCCCAGGCCTGTGTTCCTGATTTAGCAGGTCTGGGGGGGGCCTGCAAATGCGCATTTCAGACAAGTTCCTGGCCCCACACTTGAGAACCACAGCCTTGGAGGAACTGCCTGCGGGGGAAGGGTGGCCAAGAGCACTCTCCTCACACTGCTCGAGGTCGCGTCCCAAGGCACAGTCCAAATTATGTGCTAGCCCTTCTTTAGCTGAGGCAGGTGGATACTGCTGAAAATAACGTCACAGGAAATTAGGGATGTCACTAGATTTAAAGACCTAAAAAGTGATGCCATTTACCCAGAGCTCAAGCATCCTCACTGGGGTCGGGTTTGCTCCACAAACACCAGAGCCCTTGTCCTGCCCCGTCTGCTCCATGGGGCACTGGAGGTGACAGGCAGCAGCGTGCTGAGGCCCAGCCTTCTGTTGAGTATAGTGGCCGATAGCCGTTGGGGCTCACATTAGAAACCCAGGTCCTCGGTCACACTGGCCACATTTCAATGTGAAGTGCCCACGTGTGGTTGGTGGCTCCTGCACCAGAGAATGTCCCCTCCCCACAGAAAGTGTTCTGCTGGGCAGCGCCGGTCTCATGGGAATGACGGACGCTGAAGCATCATCAGACTGGAGCTGTCAGCTCTGAAGACGCAAGGCAAGGCTCAGTACGAGCTGTGTGGAGGCTGGTCGGAAGGTGGCGAGTCATCTCCTGATGGTTCACGGTTGGTTACAGATGGAACTCCTTGTTCTACTCTTTCCCTCTCACTACTGCGCTTGTCTAAAAAAGCTGTAACAAGAGAACCTCTGGCATCATCCAGCTGGGCCCCATAGACACAGGAATAGGCAGCCTGGAGGAGCAAGGGGGTGGCTTTCCTCTGGTGCCTCAGTTCTTTTCCTTCAACTCCAACTCCCCAGATCTCTTAGACTCCTCTTCAGTGCTCACGTGCGACTCACTGCAAAAGAGGGGGCCCCACCCAGACTGCGTCCTGCAGACTTCTGTGCAGGAAGGTGTCAGCAGGGGCTCCCCACCCGCCATGCCCCAGGAGAGGCTGGCTGGCCCTGCAGTAAGGGGGCCCTCGCAGCCTGGTCTACCCAGGACTCCCAGACTCACGTGACCATACAATACACACTAGTGATATCTTTCTGGGGGCTCATGTTGAGGAATGCAGGACTAGAACACGCCTCCTGTATAGCTGTTTTAGCATGAAGTCGTTGGAAAGCCCTTTGTCAGAATGTGTTGCCCCCATAGCTGACAGCTGCTTGCCCAGCCCCTCCTTGGAAGGCTGTGCCGGGCCTGGCAGCCTCATCCCCACATCCCGCGTAGGCCCGCGTCTCTGTGCACACACAGCAGGCAAGGCAGGGGAGCAGTGTGTTCCTTTATTGATGCAAGTATGTCCAGTCACACCAAAGCTGACATCCTGCGTTATGGTACAGCTTTATAATCGCAGTTCATCTCAAAATACCAAAACATCAAACTGAGGGTATGTATCAAATTGGGAAAATAAAGCAGCAGACGCAGACACTGTTTCAAGTACGTACTAGAACTTATCACCTGTGATTGCACATGGATGTGAAGGCCCTTGAACACACGTACAGAAAACGTTCTAACACTGAATTCCAAATATATATATTCTCAAGGTTTAAGCCTTTATGTCAAAGACAGACAAAGCAGTATGTACTATCCACATACAATCTGTACTAGGTAGGATGTGGGAAAGTGCAAACACACTGTGACAATACAGTGTAACTATTTGCTCTGCCCAAGGCCGCCGCCTCCCCAGGGCAGCCTGCGCACCGGCTCTCCCAGCAGCTTTGGGAAGTGGGACCCGGCATGTGGAGAGGGACAGGGGTGAGGAGTTCCCACAGGGAGGCAGACTGCCTCTGGCCTTCTGAGGGAGAGCCACCCTGTCCCACGGTCAGTAAGGCCCAGGGCAAAGGCCAGGAGGTCAGGCATGGAAAAAGGATGTGCTCCTCTCGGCTGGGTGCAGAGAAATACCTCCCAGCGTGGGGCAGTTTATCTGAACGGGCTCCAGCAGTTCTGGCCTGGCGGATTCTGTCTCGGATTCCAATTCGGGGAGGGGGCAGTCCACTAGACACCACCTCTTGGGCTGCTTCCCTCCCTCTGCATGTGGCTTCCAGAACAGCTCTACGAGTCACTGTCCCGGAGCCTGCCCTGCATTCTCTTAATCAAAGCTCATCGTCTCTCCAACCAATGACCCCACAACTCCCTCCCTGCCTCACATTTTAGATTTCTTCTTTTCTAAATATAATTAATGACCTGCCAATTTCTCACAGAAAAGATACTGCCAGGTGCCCTTGCCCCTCCCTCCCTGACCCCACAAATCCCTGACAAAGGAAAATGAAAATGTAAACTTTGGAAAGCCACACTCAAAGGGCTTCCAGAAGTGTGCAGATGAGACCTCCGGGCCCAGGCTCGGGAGGGCCGGCGCCTTGCGTGGAGCAGGAAGACAGCCCCAGCACCCTCTAAGGCACTAACCCCGACGTCAGAGACACTGGCTGGAGAGGTCCGAGCAGGCAGGGCTCACGTTGGTTTTGGTTGGGTTTTTAAAAATTTTTTTTTGTAAGATGTTAATAATCAAAAGTAGAAAATAAAAATCTCCATTTCATCAGAATAAGACGCTATCATGGATACCATCTCCCATGATACTCTTTCCCCCACCCTCCCGAAAGCAGGGCCCTGCCCTGTTATTTAAAATAAACAAAAAAACTTTTTTAAGTGCCAAAGGTTGATGCATGAAATAATTACCTTTTTCTCATAAAAGTTATATACAAAACAGACCCCAACCAGTGAGGCCACCTCAGCTCAGCCCGCGTCAGTCAAGGTTCACGCCCGGCGTCTACGTGCGCTCCAGCTCCATCTGCTCTGCCGCGTCGGCGCCTCAGGCTCTGTTAAGGAGGGTGGTCCTAAAGGTGGACAGCACAGGCCACGCTCAGGCCCCCACGCAGGCAGAGAGGCAGGGGCAGGGCCTGGACCCAAACCCGGGCCTCGGCCTCCTGCCCTGCACCGAGGCCACCGAGGTGCCCCAGGCCCACCTGCAGTTCTCCCCTTCCCTGCAGACTTGGGTGTTCCTGGAGCTCCCCTACCTGAGGGTCTTCCAGCTGTCCTTTTCCATGTGGTTCTCGGGACCTTCACTTTCAAAGGAGGCGATGAAGAGAGCTGAGAGACAGGAGAGGGCCTCAGAACTGGAGTCCCCATATGGCATCTGTGAACACCCAGTTTTCCCTTCCCGGGTAGCAGCTGGGCCCAGAATAAGAGGACAGCGACCTCTGGCTAGGCTGTGCACAGGTCTCTGCTGCGTGGGGCCCCCCAGCTGCCTGTCAGGGACCCTGGGAAGGCTCCTCACCCTGCAGCACCTGCCTGACCCTTTCTGGCCCTTCTGAGTGGCCTTGGAGCCTGATCCTCTGTCCTTCTGTTCCCTGCCCACAACCAACCACACACACTTGCCCCTGTGAGCTGAGCTCGCCCCATGTGGCACAGAGTAGCAACCAGGCCACCTGCCAGGGCAACCCCCAACAGGTGTGGGGCCTGGATAGGGAGTCAGGGTGGCGCGTCCAGGGGGGAGGGCCGTGCTGCCACAGGAGTAGCCCTCACCTTCCTCGCTGTAGATGGGCGCCGTGAGTAGGTAACTCTGAATCTTCTTGTCCTTCTCGAAGGGACACTCTACCTGTGTCCACGTCATGAACTCATGGATCTGTCTGGAGATCTCCCAAAATTTCTGAAGGAGAAAAGACCAAGTGATGTTCATTTGTCGCCTTAACCTCCAAACCTTTGGTCAGCGCAGGGTACGTGAGTTTTGGCTTCAGTCTGCTGCTCACTTTGCTGTCCCAGCAAGATAGGACAGTGGCCCTGCATGGCTGAACCCATGGTGGTGGTGGCACGTGGTGTGGCGTCAGAGCCAGCAGGTGTCCTCCAAGGCCATGGTGTCCTGCCCTCTGCCTGGGCCATCAGGCTGGCAGCAGGTCTATGCCTCCCTTGCAGGGACTGAAGAGGGCCCCATCTATGACCCCGGCCACACCCAGCCCATCAGCGCCAACCAGAGCACGTCAGGATCCCTCTCCAGAGCCTGTGTAGGATCCACAGCTCCCACCCTCACCTGTGAAGTGGGCATCTAACAGCCACAGCCCATCGCCTGCCCAGGCACCTCTGTGGCACCCTCCCGTCCTTGGCCAGGTGCCCTGAGCCCCACCAGGCAGGTTCTTGGCTTTCGTCTGGAATTCTCTGCCCTGCCTCCCCTCCGCCCAAGGTCCTCCTGACTACCATCTCCCTGGTGAGGTCAGGCTGTAGCCACAGTCCTGAGTAAATACGGTTCCCTGTGACTCCCAGCTCTGTAACCAGGTCATCTACCCAGAAGGTCAAGGGGCACCTCACACATCATGGTCAAACGGCACCCCGACCCCCCCGCCACTTTCAGACCTGAAGGCCCTTCCGAACCTCAGGCAGGGCTCAGGAGACCCACAGACCCTGCCCTGCGTGATGCTGGGACCCCGGGAGCCTGAGCTCACCTTGAAGTTAATGTGCCCGTTGGGCAGGTGGTTGGTGTGGATTTTGTGCAGGAAGTAGATGTCCTTAACGAAGAGGTTGAATACAGGGATGACGATCTTCTCTCGGCTGCTGTTGGCCATCTGGGACCTCTGCGTGGCCCCCTGCAGGGCCGTGCGGTAGTTGCAGAAGTTGCTGGATGGGTCCATGTGGTGCTGTGGGTACAGGGAGGCTCTGGTGAGTGTCCCAGGCCGGCGCCCCTCAGACATGCTCAGGACGCTCCTCCGCAGGGCCGGAGCCGGCAGACGGAGAAGGCGTCTGTCCTGGGCAGCCCAGGAGTGCGCGCAGGGGAGGGAATGCCCAAAGGTACCTGGTTGGGCCCCACAGCCAGGGGCTTCCAGGTTTCGGTCCCAGTGTCTCTGGAAAGCTGGACAGAAGTGTCACAGCCCTGCCTGCTGCGCCCAGCCTCTCCCTCCTGCCTTCAAAACTTTCCTTTGCTCCTCTTCATGTATCAACGCCTCTGAGACCTGAGCAGCCCCACAAGATACAGCGTTTTGCAAAAAATGGATTCCAGGATCAAATGCCCCCGGGTAAGGCTGCAGAGGAACTTGTCTGCCAGCCTCTGGGCCACCCAGACGTTCGGGACCAGGAGAAGGGGACCAAGGAAAAGGCCAGCCAGGCTCCGCTCACTCGCACGCTCTACCTCGCGACTTAGGGCCCCGCTTTTGTCGAGCTCTTTGTTAACTGCTCTCCAGAACTTGCCTTAGGCGACACTGGGTAGCAAGAGCCTAGCTAAGGAGAGCTTGAGTGCCCACCACTTGAAGACGACAGCGCCAGGCCAGAGGGAGTCGCTGGCGCTGCACCGGGAAGTCCCCACCCCACTGTCGGCACCCCTCCAGGCGACGCGGGGCAAGGCTGTGGCAGGCGCTCACGCCTACCTCCAAGACGTCAAACTTGGCCGTCTTGACTTTGGACCAGGTTTTCTTCAGCCGCGCCACGGGACTGAGGTTCATGCCAGCTACGAGGGACAGCAGGCGGGGTCAGGGCCGTGGAGGCAGGCCGAGGGCCCCCGCGCCGGGCACCCGGGCACTCACAGATGATGGCCATCATCGAGTTGAAATTCCCGATGTTGAAGCACTCCCGGGCCACGTCGATGAAGAACTCCAACATGCGGGTCCGGTGCTTCTTCTTCACCACCTGAAAGGCGCAGGACAGCCTCAGCACGGCACCACCTGGGCACCGACACCGCTCAGCTTTCTCGGCTGTGAGGAGGGCTGTCTGCCCAGCGAGGCCCGACTGGGGCCAGGCGGCGCTGGGCACAGAGGAAGCACAGGACGGGGTGTCTGTGATCGTGGAAGGAGGCGCCGCAAGGCCCTAGCAATGCAAGGAAGACTTCGTGCATTTACTGTTAAAGCGCCATCGCTCAACTTCAGGTGGGGCGGGAGTCAGAGCCTCACGGGGCGTGAAGATGGGGCAACCTGCCGTGTCTGCTGTGGGGCATGCTCACCCGGCACACCTCCGTGGCCACCAGCATGCTCAGGCAGTTGAACCAGTTGTCGTAGGCCTCCAGGCTGTAGGTCTTGGTCAGGTCCCCTCGGCACTGTGGGGACACGGCAGGTCTCAGGGAGCCTGGAGGACCCTGCTTGGATGGTGAAGTCCCCATGGCTAGCCTGGTCCCCCAGGCCACAGCTCAGCCTGCTTCATGGCAGCCCAGACCACTCTACGCTGCCCAGCGCAGGGCCAGGCTGGCCCCCTGGCCAAGCCTGCAGCTCCCCGGTGCGTCATCTGCGCAGTCATTGAGACCTCTGAAGCAGGTGCCCGCAGGGCCAGGGCCACATCTGTCAGGTCTCATGGCCCAGTGCTCTGCAGGTGCTCGGGGCATGCTGGGTGAGGCCCACACCTGCCCTGCATGGCCGCAGGCACCAGGCTGGCCAGGCATGTGGCACCGGCTGGGGACCCAGAGCATGCCACAGGTCTCTGCCACTCACCCTGTGGTTGTCTAGGGAGTCCATGTGGCTGATGATCTGCATCAGGTCCTCGGGGTGGATGCTGCTGACCCTGTCCTGGGGGTGAGGAGACAGCAGGGGAGGGTCAGAGCTGCCAGGGTGTGTCAGGAGCAGGGGGCCTGCTCAGGGCACAGGCCCTTGGCCTTCTCCCAGGCCAGTCCGCCATCCTGGGGCCACCATGGTCCACACTAAAGGACAGCACTGCCCCAGTCCCTCCCTCTTACACAGGGCTGCCGTGCTTCCACAGCCCCGAGTACCAGGCACAGGGGCACCTGCTGCTCAGATGGACATGCCCGTCTGAGGCTGGGGAGCTGGCTCCCCCACCCATGACCCAATCTGACTATGGGCCCTACGGCATTGTGACAAGAGACACCACGGTCTGGTGGCCCTGCACAGCAGCAGTGGATGCCCCACTGCCTGCACGTGGTGGCACTGACCAGCTCGATGTGAGTCAGCTGCTGGGCCAGCACCAGGGGGTCGCAGCACACGCCCAGAATGTCCTTCTGGGCAGCCGGTGGCTTGCTCTTGAGGACGGGCCCTTTGTCTGCAGCTGGCGGCCGGAGCTTCTCTCGCAGCTCCTGGAACTGGCTCCGGGCGGCCAGGGACAGCAGCAGGCTCTGCGTCATCTGGGCAATGGCCCTCTTCACCGTGCCACTCTCCTGTGGGGGTCATGGGTGATGAGGGTGCTGGTGTGGCTTGGCGGCAAGGCCACCACCACTCTAGGGAGACCCGGCTCACCTCCGGAGACATGCCTGACCAACAGGAGCCCACACCCCGTGTCCAAACCCGCCACGAGCCTTTAGACCTTCGGTGACAGAACAGAGCACAGCACCGGCTCCTCTGAACGCTGCTGAGGAGGCTGCTTCTCACTGCCTTCCCGTGGGAGGAGGGGCCCCAGAATGGAGCAAGGCAGCGGGAAGAACTTCATCCCTGGCCAAGAGCCTCCACCCCTGAGCAGGGGCAGCCTGAGATCCCTGTCCCCTGCGGAAGCTCTCCCTGGGCCTCCTAAGCCCTCTGGGTGGACAGGAGCTGCTGAGTACGTGGCATTTTGGCCCAGGCTTCTCAGGTCCCTCGTCTATACACCAAAGGCCAAGGTTGAGCTGGGAGCCAGGAAAGGCAAAGAGACTCTTACAAACCCTTGATACACCCCACTCCAGGGACAAGGGTGCCAAGGGCCAGGAGTGATCTTGGTCGCCGGGCTGCAGGGTTCTTGCATGCAGTGTCATGGGTGAGTCTGGCCAGTTGCTGACCAACTGCGTTGTCATCCAAGGGTGAGGGAGGTTGAATAAAGCCCCCCAGCAACCCTCTTGGGGGAGTGATAGGGAAGGGGACCACATACAGAGCTGTCCCTGAAGACGCCGCCCTCCTGAAGGCAGGACCCCACCCCCCCCACCCAGGGAGCCTGGCCAGGGCTGAAGGAGCACTAACCTCGTCACACTGGGTGACCCGGTGTGTGATGGCCTTCAGTTCGGCCATGGCCTTCTCGTCCTGGAAGTCGTAGGGGAAAGCCTCTGTCCACTCCTTCAGAAGCTGCACCATCTTGGCTGAGAAGGACTTCAGCTTGGCCTGGGGCAGCACGGGACGGAGTGAGGCCCCACGGGCCAGCGTGGGTGACAAGATAGCCAGTGGTGCACGCTGCCTCGCCCAGGGCCTGTGCGTGGCACACCCCCCCGTGTGCCACCTGCAGTTCTGCCACACCTGAGCCCCCTAGACTCCTGCTTGTTTTATTCCCCTTAAGTCGGCTCGCTTTCTCACCTAAACTCATTCTGGAAAAACCTACCCCGTCACTGCATACATAGAAAACTACTTCCACTTGCTTGTAATTAGTGGTAGCAATAGTTACAGGTAGGAAAAGCAGTCAAAATCAAGCAAAATCAGGTTAGAGGAGACTCTCGTCCCCTCTCTGTTAAAAGCAGGTTGGCAAGTGCTGGGCAAGGAGGCGGGGGTGTGACCCTGGGGGAGGAGATGTGCGACCTCAGGTCAGGAAAGGTGGCCCGGCACCCAGTCCTAGCCCGGTCCGCACAGGGCCAAGGGCGCAGGGCGCGGCCGCGTCCATGCTTGGCCCTCTCGGCCACGCCGGCTCCGAACGATCCGAAGACGGCCTCACAGCCTCTGCCCCGGGGAGGGGAGGGGAGGAGAGGGTGCCAAGCGCTCGGCTGCTGCGACCCCACTGACCCATTCGAACGCCCCCAGGGGCCACGACCCCTCCTGCGCCAGCCGAGGCTCCCCGCAGGCCCTGACCAGCTCCCCGCCAGCCCGCCCGGACCGTTCCGCCCACAGCGCAGGCCCCGACTGCCCCCGCGACCCGGCTCCCGCACCACGCAGCCCGGACACCCGCACGCTCCTGCGCCCCCGCCGCACCGCTTCGGACCGGCCTGGTTGCAGCCCAGACCCCACGCGCCCGGCCCGGCCCCACGCCCCGCAGGAACCGGAGCCCGCATCCCCGCCTCAGGCCAGCGGGCTCGCCCAGGGCCTTCCTCTCTGGCTTCTCCGGACCCTCAGCCCAGAATCGCACACCCCCAGTGAGCCGTTCTGGCTTTTGGCCACCTGCCCCCTCAGGAGCCCTTCCCGACCCCCAGGCTGCGGCCGGAGCCCGTCTCCGCCCTCGGACCGCACCGCCTGGCGCCCACGCCGAGCAGGCCGCGGGCCGGGCACTCGTGGCCTCCCCCGCGAACCTCCGGCGGCAGCAGGTGCGGCGCAGAGCACGGGTCGGGGAGGGGCGGCCACCTGCAAACCCTGCGGGCTCTGCTCGGCGCAGGCCGGCCCC
>RJWJ010046389.1:0-12210 GCA_004363605.1 Indri indri | reverse complement strand
GTGACTGATAACATCAGATTTACAGCAATGTAATACAATTTCTGGAATACATATTAATAACACATCCACATGAATTCAATTCTGGAAAGGTTAAATATTTCCTATTTGAAAATGCTTCCCATATAATGCAACATATCAAATAAGCCTAATTAGTTTATTATCTTTTTTTTTTTTTTTTAACAGATCCTTTCAGACCTCCCAGGGGCCCTCTGGAATGTCCCAAAGTCAGTTCAAGGTTGAAAAGGACTTACTTTAGAATTTGATTTTGGGAAGTTTGTAATAAATGTCAAAAAGTTTAAAACACTCAATTAAATATGATCCTAGAGATCTATTTAATCAAAGTGACACTAAAAGATTTTCAAGGCAAATACAGAAGATTTCATAATGTGAACAAAAACTAAGCTCTTTTAATATCGAGAAGACTCAATTTTCTTAAGAAATCAAAGACCTAATAAAAGACAACATAAAATATAAGAAATTATTTTGATAAAACACAAAATCTTCATTTCCTAGGCCAATTACTTAAAAGATTAAAAACAAATCACTTTAAATTCTCAGGTCAATACTCCAAGAAAACTTTGTTATTTTAACAGAAAATACCAAATTCTACTTTGTATAAATGTACTACTAAAACTAATTTTTAATACAACTTTATAAATAAATGGATCCAATCTCAGTGAGCCGTGACCATGTAAGGTGAAATTTTTCACAACCCTTTCATAATATCTCTTAAAAAATTTTTTTTATTTTTTGCTTTTGCAACTCACGGGCATCAGGTGATTCCTTTCTACCGCGTGTTCTGCTGTGAGGTTGAATTTACACTTTTCCGGTTGTAAACATCTATCAGACACAACACACACCCGCGTGGCCAGCAAACCCAGGCAAATAGGTATGTCTGCATTATATTTAATGCTGAGAGTTCTGAAGACATTCTTAATTTTATTTTACCAACAATTTTAAAACTAGTTTTTATTTACCAAAGATTATGCCATATCACATGAACTTGAAAAAAATAAAAACATTTGGGTCAGTTTCTATTTTTCCGAGAGTTTTAGGAATACTTAATTGATTTGAGCGTTGATTTATCCCTAAGCCAATTTGAGTATTTTCGTCTGGTCATACCATCAGGGGTGGAAAAACATCACATATATGTAACATGCAGACTATGTGTACACGGACATGAACACACAGACAGCTGCAACCCGATCTTACGGCCTTTCATTTCAATAACTTTAGTCATGAGGCAGTAACGCACAGCCATACAAACTCGCTCGCTTTATATTTTTATCTGAATTGTGTTTCTGATGAAAATGGGACAGTTGAGGGCTCAGAAAGGGCGAAAGCTCTTTACCCACGTTGCGGATGAGGCCTTTCAAGTTTTCATTTGCCCAGTTTCCAGGTAGTTCGCTATTTTCTCTTTTCAGCCTTGAGCGGTTACTCGCAGGGCCCTGGAGCCCCCCGAGAGCCAGTGGGATGTGGGGGCCTGAGCTCGAGCGACTGAGGGGCGGGGGGACAGGGTCCGGCTGGGGTGGACAGAGGGCAGGAGGAGGCCGCAGTGAAGGGGCGCAGCAGAGGGTTCCAGGGCAGAGCCGGCGGGGCACGTGGCCAGCAGGTGGGAGGAGAGGGCTCAGGTGACAGAGGGAAGGAGGAGCAGCGAAGTGGGGTCCAGCAGAGAGAACTCAGACAGACAGGCCTCACAGAGACTGCAGCCCAGGAGTCAGGGAACAGTACCCCTTGGGACCGGGAGCCCCAGAGACCCTCCAGCTCAGGGCCTGCCCTGCGGCAAAAGCCCGGCACCCTCACCTGCTGCAGGGAGGGCGCCAGGCCTCAGGGACCCACATCTGTCCTTACCGGCTTCAGGGGACACTTGTCCAGAGTGATGGTTCAAGACCCCTGGTCACTGAGGAGTGAAGACGGAGGCTTTGGAGGCCTGCCCTCCGGGTCCTGGTGAGACGCCTGGGGGTTCAGGGACGAGTCTGACCCTTTGCAAGTTGTGGCAGCAGAAGTGTTAAAGAAGAAATTATTCGGTGACGCTTGTGAAAGCAGGACAAGGAAGATTTTATTCAGGACATTATGGCAGGTGCAGGGACTGCTGCACAGGGTCTCGCAGTGGGGAGAGAGATTGGGCTCAATCCCGAATACAGGGTGGGCAAGCGGCATGCCCCGCCAGGGAGCAGGTGGGGGCAGGGGTGGAAAATGACTAACGGGAACATCCGGGGCGAGGGGGGCTCTGGCTAAACCGACCTATGCAGGATTCTGGCTGCGGACAGGCTGGGTGACCGGCCCTCACCTGGGGGTAGCGGAGGATGAGGGACCTGTCAGATGGCGAGGGCCACCAGATATGCAGGGTGGGTTCCTGCCACACTGACCCGGCAGGGTTCTTTTGCTAAAACTGCATTTTACAAGGAAGCGCCCAGATGGGCCTAGGCGAGTGCCTGGCAGAGGTCTTTGTCACAGCAGAGAACAATGAGGGAAAGTAAGACAAGAGATTAAAGAAGCAAATAAATACGATGGCCAAAACAAAGCAAAAATAGGGTGGCAGAAATAACTCTGAGCCTTCGAGTAATCACAGTGAATGCACGTGTGTTGGCCTCGTCTCCCACTGCTGGGACGTCAAGGCAAGTTTTTAAGAATGCGGCTGTCAGGGGAGGCCCCTGGAAGAAAGTGAATTAGGCTCGCTGTTTATTTCTCCTGTTATTCTCCCCGAGCCTGGAGACTTGTTTCTGTCTGCAGCCCGCCTGAGTGAGCTGTGGGGCGGGTCCCGGGTGGTGCTGGGGCCTGAGGATTCGTCTCTCGGGGACACTACATTAGTTCATACATATCCATGAACCAAGCCAGAGAGCTGGAAGGGCTGCACCCTGCAGGTGTGCCTGGGCCCCGGGCCACTGACCTGTCCACACCCGGAGACTCTGTTCAGTGACGATCTTGGAGGGACTGGATTTTGGATTTTATTGCAAGAGGTGGCATTTCGTTGGTCCTCGTTTGTGACAAGGAGATTGCACCAGCACTTACTGTGGGGACCGGGTGGGACAAAGCGGGTGGACGTGACCCGAGAAGAAGCCCTCAAGGGCTGCGCCGGCAGGAGGGTGTTTCATTCTATCAGGCAGCACACCGAGGGCTGTGCTCAGTCGTGGAGGATGGGTTCTCTCTCCTTCTTTCGCGTGGACATTCCGAGGGCCTCCATCAGCTCTGCCGTGTTGACAAGTGCTCCCTTGGAGACACCTCCCCTGGGCGCCGGGGAACTGGTATTTCTACCCAGCCTATTTTTAGCAGGTGACAATTCCATTGGCTGGGAGGCTGCATTTGAATTCAACACTCAGCCCTGGCAAGAGGAAGAGAGTCACTCACCTCTCCCTGGGTGAGCGTGCGCTGCGTTCCTGGGAGCCAGCGCTTTCTAAACCGTCCCTTCTTCATTGCTAAGAGTGGCACATTCTAACGAGGTCCCCAGACAGCACCTCCCGGCACAGGCAGAGGAGTAGGTGGCCTCATTGTTCCTCATGCGTGACGTCTCGTGTGGTGGCAGGAGGTGGGGGCTGGAGGAAGGGAAGGGAAGGAAACAATCTAAGTAGGACTGTTCGCCGCTTGGGTCCTCCTCTGCGTCGTCAGCGGCGGGTGGAATAGGCAAGTTGCTGCGTCTGTGTGTGAGGCACAGCCAAGCCAACGTGAGAGAGACTGTCCTCGGGCAAGGCCTGACTGGGCCCTGCCCTCCGAGTGAGGTTAGCTGTTCGTGTGGCCCTCCGGGGAGTGCCCGGGAGCAAAGAACGAGAGTGTTGACGCAGCGGAGTGGGAGGAAGAGTCTCCCACGGACATGCTCGCCAGCCGGGGAAGGATGCCCCGCAGCCCTCGTCCGCGCCAACGCCTGGCCCAGGATGAGCCCGTGGCAGCCCCGGCCGGACACATCCTCACCCCCACATCAGACCTGTCCTGCCGTTGCTGGGCGTTGCTTGAGGGTGTCAAACGTGACAGGGCCAGGCCCCGCCTCTTGTCCATTTTGTGTGAAGGGCTGACGTGGGAACTGCCGGAGACCCTCACCTTCGTCCCACCAGCCCGATGCTATGGTGCTGTGTGGACGCGTGTGCGTGTGCGTGTGCGTGTGCATGTGTGTGTGTGCTCATCCCCAGATGAAATGCTGGGATTGGAAATCACAAACACCATGAGTGTTTTGGTCGGCTCGGGAGTAATGTCTTTTCTCCTCAAGTTCCGAAGCGAATGGGAAACGAAGCTGGGGAGATGTACAAACGAGATTAGAACGTCGGCTTTCCTTCTGGCAAAGCTGGTTGGGGGATGTGGTTTTAGATCCAGGTAAGCCCGTGAAAAGTCCCCCAAAACTGGAGAGATGTATCCGCCAGCTCTGGGCACAGGGGGATAACTGCAGCCCCCTCCCTTGGGGACAGTGCCCGCCCTGCAGGCTCACCACGCGTGCAGTGTAGACAGGACGCACCCTCTCCGTGGATGGTCTGGTGTGACGGGCAGGAACCGGGTACAGAGCAGAGCTACGCTCAGCCACAGTACCAGAGCCCCCCATGGGCTCAGCCACTTCCTGCTGTGGGGGAGGGAGATGGGCTGAGAGTGCTGCTCCAGCTGAAGCCCTGACCCCAACTGGGTCTCAGCAGGGCCCCTCCCTGCCCCCTGTGGCAGGACTGCCAGCTGTCCAACAAAACCCATCCTCCCCTCCTTCCTGAGGGATGGATGACTGAAGGCCCCTGGCCCCTACATTTCCCAGGGTCCTTTGCAGTGAGGGTGGTCAAGTGACTAAGTCCCACCACAGGACACAGCAGAAGGGAAGAGCCAGAGCATCCAGGGGTCTGGGCGGCAGACCACAGGGGGCCTCGGCAGACTCCCCCTCCTTCCCACTGGTGGCTGCTCATGACCACCCACGAGGGTGGCGGATGTCGCCAGCCCCTGAGTTCTCGGGGATCAGAGCAGCCTGGAAGGGAATAGCCGCTCGGGGGGCAGTCGGTGTAAACTCCGTCCGCGAGACACAGCCCTGTCAGCTGTCTTTGTGCGTGGGGTTCGCCTGGCCCTCATAACTACCTCTTCCACCTTTACTGCTACTTTCTGCTCCCCCCCCCCACACACTATATATATATATGTATACTCTACATATAGTAAAAAGTTTAGCCAATATGGGAACTGATGAAGAAAAAAAAAAGCAAAATGCACTCCCAGTTCTGTTGCTCCAAAGGCACTCTTAACATACTAGCAACTGTTCCTCCCCGTCATTTTTCTGTGCAGACACACATATTTTTAAAAAGTGGAATATTCTTTATATCCTATTAAGTAACCTACTGTTTGGGGTCTCTCTTTTTTTTTTATTTCACGGTATTTTGAGGGTACAAACAATATGGTTACACTTTATGTCTTTGCCTCACCCAAGTGCGGGTTAGAGGCGTGCCCTTCCCCCCCTGCAGTGCTCCCCGTGTCCTTTAGTTGTGGATTTACCCCCCCATCCCCCTAATCCCTGGAGAGTATTTCTGCCGTGTGAGCACCCTAGTGTTGATCAGTTAGAACCAGTTTGATGGTGAGTACAAGTGGAGCCCATTCTTCTGCTCTCGTGGTGCCTCACTTTGGATAATGGGCTTAAGTTTAATCCAGGAAAGTATAAGAGGTTCTAGATCACTGTCGTTTCTTATGATTGAGTAATATTCCATTGTATGCATATACCAAATTTTAATAATCCACTCATGGATTGACGGGCACTTGGGTTGTTTCCACATCCTTGCAATAGTGAATTGTGCTGCCATAAACATTCGGGTGCAGATGTCTTTATCATAGAATGTTTTGTGCTCTTTTGGGTAGATGCCTAATAGTGCTATTGCTAGATCAAATGGTATTTCTATTTTTAGCTCTTTGAGGTGTTTCCAAATTCTTTTCCACAGAGGTTGCACTAATTTGCAGTCCCACCAGCAGTGTAAGAGTGTTCCTGTCTCTCCACATACTCACTAGCATTTGATGTTTTGGGATCTTTTGATAGAGGCCAATCTCACTGGGGTTAGGTGATACCTCATTGTGGTTTTGATTTGCGTTTCTCTAATGATTAGAGATGTTGAGCATTTTTTTATATGTTTGCTGGCCATTCTGTCTTCTTTTGAAAAGTTTCTATTCATTTCCTTTGCCCATTTGTTGATGGGGTTGCTTGATTTTTTTTCTTGAAATAGCTTTTTTTCCATGATTTTCCAAGTATTATATGTTATCATAAAAATACATAAAATATGGAAATGTCTAATGCAGAAAACAAGGATCAACCACAACTCTTTGAACTCTAAGGACTGGGATTTGGTTGTGATACACCCTATTAGATTTTTTCGACATACGTTACTATTTAGATACAAGGAGTGAACAGATGAGGGGAGCAGGATTTTTTAAACAACGCTGTTAAGCTAGAATGAGGGCACCCCAGATCGCTTGGTAAGGAGATTTGAAAACCCTTTGTAACATGTCGCAGACGTCGCTCACAAGACAGTTCATGCGTGCACAGTGGCGTCTTGTGTGGGGGATCCATAAAAAGTGGATTTAACAAATCCTGCATGTAGATTATTTTTAACTCGTTATTGTAAGGGACGCTTTGGCAAACATGGCTGGCTCATTTGCTGAGGAAAGCCCTGGAGGAGGGGTGGTGGCTCCGAGATGCTGCCATGTGCCGTGACGCTGGCACCTGGAGGAGGGGTGGTTCACCTCCGTGCACGCCCGCACCCACGCAAATGCTGGAGGTTATACTTCTTTAAAATCTTGGCCAACACGGTGGACACACGTCTCCTTTGTTTTATACTGTAATTATTTGGCTTCTAGTGAGGCTGAGCATATTTTTATATATTCAATTCTGTGGCCCATTTTCTTTCTATAGGGGCTTCTTATAAATGCTTTGTAAATCTCTTCAAATATTGAGCAAATCAGGCCGTTGTCTACTAGTTTATGTACCCATTAGGTTTGTTCCTGGTCTCTCTTTTCCTTACGTGGTTTTTATCATTGCTCTGTTACTTTATAGATTTGTTAGTGGAGACCAGAGCAGAAAAGCCTTCCTCATCCAGCAGTTATGAAATATGATTGCTTCCCAGATGATAACAGTAACTAATACCTTACAGATTAAGCATCTAAAAATATTTCAGATCTTTCATTCCTCTGGGATTGATTTTAGTGTAAGTGGAAAGGACAGATCCGTCCCAGTGTCTTCCCAAATGGCGAATTACACTAATTACATTGGTTGGAAAGATTCCTCCTTTTGCCTCTGATGTGAGAGGTCACCCCGTCCTCCCCTCTGTCCTCCCCTCCTCTTTCTCTCTTGTCCTCGTTTTCTTTTATATTTTGATGTTAATGGCCATATTCTTTTAATTATTGTAGCTTTGTAGTTGGCTTTCATATCCAGAGTGAATGCGATTTTGTGATTGATAAATCTACTGAAATCATAATTCCATGTCCCGTCGGGCCCTGCCTTTCTCCCTAAAGTCTGTGGTGTGTGCACACTGGCCCTGGCCACCTGCTGGGGGGACTCGCACCTGTGCCTGGGTTCTCACTTCAGCCTCAGGAAGGCCTCCCTGTCCCCCGAGCCAAGCGAGGCCCAGAGAACCTGGTTCTTTTCCTTCCCGTCACTTACACAGTTCATAGTCACGTGTACTTGCATGACCATGACACATCCTTCATACACAGTCCCTCCCCGTGCAACTAGGCTCTAAGCCCCGTGAGGCAGAAACCACGTTCACCGCAGTTTACCTACAGCTGCACAACGTGAGTGTCTGGGACGTGCTTCGGAAGGTGCGAGTGAGGTCTGACATCCGAGTGACACCGAGAGCTGACACCGACTGTCCACCCCCTTCCTTTCCACACCGTTTCTCACGCTCTGCACGACCTTGCCAAGCCAGCCTTTTGCTCACACTGTCCCCTCTGCTTGGAACTCCTCCCCGTGTCCCCTGCCATTGGGCACTTACTTATCTTTCAAGTCAAGGCCAATCATGGCTTCCTTCTTGGGACCTTCCAGGGAGCTGCGGGGGGAGCTGAGCCGCTCCCCACTGCAAGGGTCTGAATGTCTGTGTCCTCTAACATTCGTATGCTCAAATCCTACGCCCAAGGTGGTGGTGTAGGGAGGGACCTTCGGGAAGTGATTAGTTCATGAGGACGGGGTCCCCGGGAACGGAATCTGCCCTTATCAGAGGAGCAAGGAGCTCCCACCACGCAAGGGCACAGCAAGAAGGCCCCGTCCACGGACAGCAGAGCCTCCCTCACCAGACGTCAAACCTGTGGCACCTCGATCCTAGACTTCCGGCCTCCGGGACCATGAAGAACAAACTCTCTTGCTTTAAGCTGCCTGGTCTGTGGTGTTTCACGGCAGCCCAAGTGGCCCAAGACAACCTCATGTTCCTGCAAGGTCTGACGCTCCCTGATCAGCTGTGGAGCCTCTGGACAGACCCCCCCACCAGGAGTCCCCGCGTCTGTCCAGCTGCTCGCACATCAAAAGGCATAAAATGAACTTCTCTCCAACAAAATAAAGTGGAAAATCCATCCAATCGATTCAAATACCAAGGGGCCTTTCTAATTCAGAGTTGGCAATCGCTGCGTCCTCTGTTTGTGTCTTTTCCTTCTGGCTGAGGCTCCAAAGTATTTTGTGCCTTAAAATAACCCCAAAAACCCATAGAATTTGCTCTTCTCTGGGATCAATCTATGCTTTAGTCCTATCGTCGCCAATGTGCACCCAAATCAAGCCACTTGATTGGTACTTAATTTTCCTCTCCCAGTTTCTCTTCAGCGAGCTGTCACCAGGCCGCACCTGCTTTGGGTGGGTGCGCTCTTTAGAGCAAAGATTGAAAGCCGCCCGCCACGGCTGCCCACCCTGCAGAGTCCCCACCACTGGGCTCCTCCCTGCAGCTTCCTTTCCAAACCCCTCCAGTGCCCGGCCTGGCTGGCCCAGTTCTCGGGGTCGGAGAGGCTCTGTGTAGGTTCAGAAGTAGCTTTGCCATGCAGAGGAGAGAGCGCGGGGTGCCCGTTCTGGCGGCCTGGCGGGTGTGGGTGTGAGTCAGAGCAGGACAGGCCCTGATCAGACAGCAGCGAGCTGGGCAGGGCAGAGCGAAGGGGCCCCTGGGAGTGAGGACCATGCTCCACCATCCCGCCGGCCCTCCCAGGGCCTCCTGGAGCACAGACGGAAGCGGCAAAAGCAGCGCAGGGAGGTCCCGCAAGCCCTCGCCTGGGTTCCCCAGTGGGTCTGTCTCATGCCACGTGTGAGCTCGAGCACCCAATTAAACAGGAAACCGACGCCGTGCAACCTGAAGACCTAGCCTCTGGTGGCCGTTTGAATCCACAACCCCGATGGATGTGAATCACCGCCGGCTGCCCACAACAGCTGTTCCAGGCCCCAGGCCTGGGCTGAGGGCCCCACACTCCTCAGGGCCGGCTGTGTTCCGGGACGTAGGGAAGGGACCAGGATCCCACGTGTACTGGGGGAACTTGCCTGGCTACCGTGAGTCTGGGTGTCCTCAGCTGTAGAATGGGGGTGATTGTGGACCCCCTAGAGGGTTGTGGGGATACTTCACTCTGTTCCCCTGGGCAGAGCAGGCCCCACTCTGTGCTGGCCCCGAAGGCTCCTCCCCAGGCTGCCGACTCCTCCGACTTTGGCTGCGCAGGAGGGGCTGCAGTCCGTAACCAGCCTGGGGGGGTTCTGAGGGGGCACAGAATGCTCTGCCCTATGTGGCTCTCACTGTGCCAGGCCTGGGGCCACCCTCGGGCCCACCCCTCCCATCCCGTTTCAGGCAATGGGAACAGGAAGGGGGAGAGTCTTTGCCGAAGGCAGGGATGTGTTTGACAGTGGCAGAAAAACCTCGGGGGGGCAGAAAGTGCTCATCGACCCGAGGGGTGAGCTCCTTGCTAAGGGATTTCTGGAGGTGTGAATGGAGCCCTAACGGCATAATTTACACTGTGCAAAGGATCAGTGCTTGTGGTCCCCTGAGCCTCTGAAATCATGCCGGGGCCTGGATCCAGACGCTGTGCAGTCCATGCTCCCCTGGGAAGCTGGCCTTGTGGGCTTCCTCGCTGCTGGGCTGGGTGCGCCCACCTGTCCCGCCTGCCCCGGTCTCCCGCCCCTCCCGATGGGCTTTCACCTCCCTGTGTCTTTCCCCCTCTGCCCCGACGTCTCTGCCGCAGACGAGGCAGGAAACACAGGCTGGCTGGTTCTGGGCCTGGCTCCTTTCCCTCAAGTCGTGAGTGGGGAGGACGGGCCGCTTTGGGGTCAAGGCCTAAAAGCTGGGATTGAACCACACTTCCCAGGAAAGCCCTACCCCAGGGGCCAGGGGTCTCAACACAAGGCTCCAGCCGCTGGTCGTGACCTCCTGGGCCAGGCGAGGGCTGGCCTGGCTACACATCCCTTTGCTGGATACAGACTGACCCCTTCTCTCCATTTTCTCAGTTTTCACTCTGTCCCCTGAACCTCTGGGCCTTTGCGACACCAGCTCCTCTCCGGACACACTGCCTCTGTTCCTGCACCGTGTCTGCCGAGACAAGCCCCAGAACTCTCAGCGGTGTGTGCCTCGGTTTCTCTCATTGCAGTGCCACCTGCTGCTTGTGATCACACCTGTGCCATGGTGTATCCAGCCATGACTGTCCCACCGGGACCCGTTCATTCATTTATTCGCCCACAGGTCTTTACGAAAGCCCCAATATGTATCAGGCTGGACTGGGGACGCACACCGTGAGCGCGGCTGCCCGATTGCTGGGTGGCTCCACTTACGCAGGCCGCTGCGTTGGGAGAAGGTCCCCCCGCCCTGCTTGGCTGTCGGTGGCTGATACAGTGCACGTCACAGTCTTGGAAGAGCCCGATTCCCCCACGCACTCCCTTTTAATCGAGTCGGTCTTCCACTGTGTGCTTTAACACCGCTAGAAGCAAATCAAAATTAATGAGATTACCTCCTTTGAAATGTTATATATAATTAACCTCAAATTAAGGACAATATGCATTTGAATTTGCCAATCAGTAACACCTTGTGATTGCCAAAATACACAGCAGCAAATAGGAGACGTTGACACTCACCTGCCAATTGAAGCTGCTCGTGAATGTCTCGAGGATGGTAGCTCCGGGCCCCACCAGTGGAGTCCTCAGCCACGGCCACGGAGAGTGAAGAGGAGGGGTCCAGGCAAGGACTTGCCCCCATGGCCAATGTCCCAGAGCCCCCCGCCCCCCCGGCTCCAGCTCTGACTGTGGCCCAGACAACCTCCCCCATCACCTCCCGTCTCCCTGGAGCTTCCTCACTCCCTGGCTGCGTAGGACCGAGGCTGTGCTGGGCTCCTGCCAGCAACACCGGCAGCACCTTCTGACGGATCCCTGTTGCTCCTCCAGCTCTGCCAAGGTACCATTTAGCCTGCGTGGTTCGCACGACCTCGCGGGTTTATGCTTCTCGCTGCGAGGGAATAAAGCAACTTTCCAAACCACGTTAACTGGTTATAATTTAACACAGCTCCCTGCCTGGCAACGGCACAGCAAGATGGGCGAATGGGCGACGGTGACATGGGTAAGAATAAAGAGTGACCACGATGACAGGGCCTCCAGTCTGCTTAGTGGTGTGTGTTTCACAAACTTTGCAACGCTGCATCGTTCAATTCTCAGAAGAGCCTTCCAAGGCTTGTAAGATTGTTTTGTGTTTATTTTATAACTGGGGAAACTGAGGCCCAGAGGATGGAAATGCCTCCCCCAGGGCTGCACCATTGTGAAGGGCAGCGCCCAGATGCTCCGAGGAGGCAGGTGACCCGGGGCCTCCTGCTGGTCTGGAGACCTCTGGGCGGAGCCGCCCCTGCCCACCAGCATCTGCACCCACTCTGGGCCGCTCCTCAGCACAACTGCCATGCGCCCGGATGGCGCGTGTCAGCCAATGCCAACCGAAAACACCCACAGCACAGAAGTCGGAGTCCTGAGCGACGCCTCCGCCCTGGCCACCCTCTTTGCCCACCTGGAGAGAGCACGGGTTGTTCTCGTGGGCCCTTCCGTGTCCTTGGCCTCTGTCACTGCCCCGCGTGTTCACACCCATGGGCCCACTCTGCTGTGTCGTTTTCTCACCTGGACAGCCCTGCCCACCCAGGACCGGCTCACCTTGGCCATGCATAGGCTGTGTGCCTGTCGTGGAGCCCTGGCATAAGGGTTACGTCAACCTGAAACTCAGATGTAATGTTATCTGGAAAGAGGGTGTTTGTGGACGTGATTAAGGTAAGGCTCTCGAGGAGGTCAGCCTGGGCCAGGAC
>RJWJ010046388.1:0-11382 GCA_004363605.1 Indri indri | reverse complement strand
AAACAGAAAGTCCTTTAAAAAACAACAAATTAGATGGGTAATGCACAAAACTTGTTACACAATTGAATGTAGTTTGGGAGTAAGGGAGCATTAAGTAAAGCTTAATATGTTAAGCGTTCCATCTAGAAAAATTGGGTGCTCGGTAACTAAGATGTGGAATAAAGAAGCAGAACAAGAGACCAGGGAAACAATAAGCAGAAGATGTCCTAGGAGACATCAAGACAGAAGTCAGGGCAAGAGTGGACTTAAAAGGAGTTAGCATTTAATGTTTTGAATGGTTATGGAAAGGTCAAAATGATGGAATCTAAAATTAAAGCATTGGATTTGATCATTAGCACAGCATGGTTGAATTTCCCAAGGAAATGTCAGTGAAAAAATAAAGTGAAATATAAGAGAAAGTACAATTTTCTCAAATCATTAACAACTAGTATTTTATGTATCTGTTTTAAAGTATATCTACGTATATATATATATTTTGAAGGGAAGGATACATATGCATTTACTCATTCATTCATTCAACATTTATTTATTGCCTGCTTTTTGCCATGTTTATTGCTAGGGATGGGGATAGAGTCCTTGATTATAATCCAGTGAAGGAGATAACATGTAGATATATACATGAAATACATAAAAAATATGATGATAGAAGAAAACATTTAATAATATAAAACACAACTTTATTGTAGAAAGAGAAATAATCAACTTTACCTTTCAGAAGGCTCCCTGAAATGTATGAATTGAGATTTTAAGCATGAATCTAAATTCTCCATATGGTTCAGCAAATATATGACCATCTAGGCAAAGGAAGTTATTTGCTAGAACGCACAGAGTTGTAAAATGTATAGGGCATGAATGAGGAAATTTCAACGACTTGATTTTGATGAAGCACAAAGTGTGCTGGGGAAGTTGTGATCCTTGAGGTTGGGGACAAAGGCAGGGGTCAGTTCATGAAGAGATTTGTGCATTCTTAAGATTGGGATCTGTACTGCAGAGAAGCCCAAGAGTTGAAGACACCTAAAGCAAGGAGGCTACAGGAACAGATTTTTTGTTTAGAAAGATAACTCAGAAGATAGTATGAAATTAGAAAGAATCAGGGAGTGAGGCTGGGGTAATAAGATGGTCCAGATAACATACTTTCCAAACCTCAGTCATTCCCATAAAAAGTCATCATGATTTTTTGCGTATCAAGGTATTACCCGTATTTGTCTTTACTTCCTGCTTTATTTTATATCAACTTGCTTTAAAATTCGAGACTATTCATTCAGAATAAAACTCATTTCACTATCTTAAAATAGAATAAATAACTTTGTTTTTATGTTTTATTCTTACATGACATCTAAAATAGTCTTCTGTACTACTAATGTCATGTGAACAACTTGGAAAACAGTGCCCTCTGTCATCAGTGGTAAGGAAAACGAGAGGATAGAGTTGAGAGACTCAGAGGTATTCACCAAGGCCTGGTGTTTGACTGGGTGATGGTAGTAATACTAGCTAACTCTATATTAAACATTTCAAATGTGCTGAACACTACTGTAAGCACTTCACTCTATGAGAATAGAGTGAATTGTTTCCATTTTACAGAATTATCCACACTTACAGATGGGAAATGGGGCATAGAGTCTAGTAGGGTGGTTCTCAGGTTTCTCATCCCATTGGATTTTCTCTAAAGATTTAGCTGGATGGGATAAAGATTCAATATTATTAGGAATAAGCATTTACTGGGCACCTATGCATCATTATTAGATATTATAATAGAATTTAGATGGTGTTTGGTAATATTAAGTCCAGGGACAAAAAAATCACCGTATTCTCTTCCCTGCTCATCAAAGCTAACCTCTATCTCCCATTATCACATAAATTCTCCTGTGGAATTTTTCTTAAAGAATAGCAGCACATTGAGGATTAAAGTGCCAATTGATTAAGAGCTGAGGTAGTATTCCAGATCCCAAAGGAGAACTCTGGTGCAATTGAGTTGGAATGTATGTACCTTCTGCCCACCTATCTGATTTTTTCAGTTATTTGGTAAATATATGTTGAGTACCTACTCTGTGTCAAGTACTGGGGTTGCAGGATTGAAAAAGCACCTCTCTACCCTCTGGGAGTTTATATCCTATTGAGGAAAGAGAGATAATTAACAAGTAGATTAGATATTTAGTATGTTGGATGTTCATAGTGGCTTGAAGAAGCAAATAAAGCAGTGAAAAGTGACAGTGGGAGCCAGGTTGGGAGTGCGGTTTGTAATGGAGAGGACAAGAAAAGGTCTCGTTGAGAGCTTTTCACGTTTGACAAAGATCTGAAGGAAGTAAACCATGAGATAACTCAAGTAAAAGTATTCTGCACAAAGGGAACAGCAACAGACAAAAAGTCCTTTAATCTGGACAGGCATGGGGAAGATATGCTCAACTGGGTGAGACAGAAAGAGAGCTAGAGGGCTTTGCACGGTCTTAGCCACTCAGCTGCCTACAAAGAGAAAGTGGAAGAGAAACAAACAGACAATGGCAACCACCTTTTAGATTACAGTGACTCCATTTGCCAGTTACTGTGAATTACAATACACTTGAGCTCTGATCAGGCAGATTGGTAACTAGTTCCTCCTTGAGGAAAAGCTAGGAATGGGTTTAATAGAAGCAGGAATGGCAACAAAAAATGGCAAAAGTGATCTCACTTTTGGTAGTGTTCGATTATAGATATGTAAATAGAGTATCTTTCTTCAAATAACTCCATTCCATGCTAGATTGTGTTCAAACTATTGCTTTTCCAAACTGGATTCCCTGTGTTATCATCATGTGTGAATCTACATCATTTTTATTCATTGCTGACATAAAGCCAATACTATGCTTAAATACAATAGCTGTTTTCTAATATATTATGGAATGATTGAAGGTACAAAGTTTAAACATCATAATAATGCAATTAATAATCATGTGTCTAGAGTTCTCTCACTTAAATGTAATCATATTTGTAATAAAGTATTGAATTTCAGTTTATAGAAATCAATACCTCATTTGAAATGATTTTTATAACAGTATAAATGTGCATATAACTAGTACAGTTGCTCCTAAGAAGAGAGCAACTTCCAAATATAGAATATTATTGAAATGGAAAGATTGGTTCTAACATTATAAGAAGAGAGTGCTTATAAAAATAAATTGAAAGCAGCTCAAATGTCAGCAAAATCCAATAAAAGAGACACTAGAATGACTTTCCAATGTTGACTTTACTAGAACTAGGAAATTATAAATGGAGAAGACATAGATATCATGAAATCACACGAGGCTCTGGTGCCTTAAAAATGAGGCCAAGGGGACTTTTCCCTAGGTTGTCTTCTTGTGCCTAACAAAACAATATGCATGATTTGGACCTAACTTTGGCAATATCTATTAGATTCTTTGAATAGTTCTGCAATGGATACAGACATTTGTCCTACATTCTCACCTTTTTCATATCAAGCCTAGAGTAAAATAGGCCACAGTGTGGATAAAGTTTAGGACATAATTAGTATCATCCATAGCTACAAAAATATCCACCCTCAAAAATGCAGATTTAGATTAAAGCTGATCAATATTCCTTTTGTTGATTTAGTAATTTCTCATTCTGTGGTCAGAGTAGGAATGTAATCTCAAGTTAAGTATTCTGTGTTCTTTATTAACTTTCATTTCTTCAGCACTATTTGCCAGCCAAGGAGCTAGACTTGTGGGGAAGATAAACAGAGACCCCAAACATGATCTTACTGTCCAAACGTTTGTGTTCCAGTGGAAATAGAACCATAATTGTACTATATCGTGATATGATATGTACTATGGTAAAGGCACATCTAGATTGCTATAGCAACTCATAGAAGGAAGTGATTATTCTTTCTGAGGAAGTCTAAGAGGGCTTCTCCGAGGTGGTGACAATTTAATTAGATGTAAAATATGAATATAAGTTTGTCACATATAGAAGGGAGGTGTAGAAGCATTTGAGAAAGCACATGGCAGGTAGTGAAAACATGTTTGGGGAATGAAAATTAGCTCTGTGTGATGATAATCTTGGGGTGCAGGGGACAAAAGCATTTCAATGGCTTTTAAACATCGTTAAGGATTTAAGACTACATCCTTTAGAGAATTGGAAGTGATTGGAGGTTTGTAAGTAGGTTATTAAATTTTATTTTTAGAAAGATAAATTGTGAAACAATATAAAACAAATACTATTCATTAAAACACTTAAATGAGCTCTATATTGATACAGATATGTTCAAATACCATCAGAGCCATTTATCACCTTTAGTTTTTAACCTCTTGGAGTCAGTTTTTCCTTCCTTTTAGAAAATGGTCATAATACATCTAACTTGCATGATAGCTAGACAAGATTCACACAACACTGGGCACAAGGTAGGTGCTCAATAAATATTTTACCACCAATGGGTTTTATTCACAAGGTTGTTATAAAGATAAAAATTAATTTATACATTTTAAATTTCTAGTATAAATCCTGCCATTTATTAAGCACAATGTTTCATTTCCCTTTCTTTTTATTTTTAACTGAAATAAATGGGTTTTTGATATCTATTTTTATGAGAAAAGGAAAAACATTACACATTTTAAAAATGCCATAAGAAAATCTTAGGCATTATGTAGTATATTGGGGGAAAATAACAATAATAAAGTTATATGATATCCATTCACACAAAAAAATAACAGCTTTCAAGTGGAATGCTGACCTCTATATATACTACTAAAGTATAGAATGATTTCAGATATAAAGGATGAAAATGGTCCATAAATCTGATCATGGAAAGATATATATGATACAGTGTCAAGTATAAAAATAAAACCATAACCAAACCCCTATCTATAGGCCGATCACATTTTAGAAAAGAAAGTATATATTACCTTATAAATAGAATAGTATTTAAATAATATATGCCAAACTGTTAATGTCATCTCTGTGATGATGTGTTATTTTCAATTTTACCTTATATCGTTCTGCATTTTTTGCATTTTTCATAGTCATAGGCATGTATTACATTTTTATTATAAATACAAAATGGCAATAAACACGCATACCTCTCACTAAGCTTTTACTTTACACTAAGATAATACACACAAGGTAGCATTAAAGAACAAAACACCAGCTCCTTTTACACAGGGACCCAGCACACAAAAATGCAGAGGGGAAGTGGTAGCTTTGCCTTAATGAAGATAAAGCCAACAGTGCAGGGGAGGGTATTTGAAGGGAACCGTGCAGAGGTGTGCCTCCGCTCACGGTTGCCGGCTATCCACACTGCTGCTCTGCGTGAACAGGAGAAGCGATCTGTGAGGCTTAAAATTAAGTAAAATAAAGATAAATCTCTCCCTTTATTCCACACAGAATCAGAAGCAAGAGGGATCAGGAACTGTGGTGATAAACAGCATAAAACTAAACCTCGGCATGTGGCACCTAACCCCACACAGGATATGTTTTCCAAGACTCCAGCTAGAGTTAAAAACAAAAATTTGTGTCATTTTTCAATGACACATTGAAGGTGTAGGATTATGAAATGGATTAATATGAAGTTATAAGGAGGCTCATTCTACGTTGCACAAAGTAAAGTTAGCAAGGGGAGAATGCTATTTTTCACGTGCATGAGAACTCAGATTTTCTCTTTTAAATATTTTATGAATATTTTATATTTGTATATATTATGTTTTCTGCTTAGATAATCCCAAGGCTGAGAGGGAACATTTGGAAAAACATAAACTAAAATTACCTGCTAATCTAATACATCATGTTTAATTTCTTTCCTCCCTCAATTAAATTTTGTTTTTCTAAGATCAACCATAGAACCCTGGCTGCCAAATCCTGTAGGCCATAATTTTTCCTATAGTAAACGGATGTATACATACACTATTGAGTGATAAAATTTAGTAAAGTATAGCAAAAATAATTTAAAATCCCTCATTTGTCCATCATCTTATGGCTATAAATGTCACCGTTTTGATTTCTTGCTATTCAGCAATTTTCTCTTTCACTTTTATTTTTACTATGTTTTTTATATATGTACATACACACATACACATACATGCATATACATACTCACACAAATGTATAATCATAAGTATTTTTGCTCAACAATATAACATTTTAATAGCAGAAAATATATTTATGAGTTTGTACTATGTACTAAACCATTCTAAAGTTGGATATTTAGGTTGTTTCAGGGTTTGAGTATTATAAAAATGCTATGATAAACATATTTGCATATTTTTTCCTCTCTCTATATGATTATTTCCTTAGGCTAGATGAGTTTACCTCCTCAGCCTTACTCCCAAGGCTCAATAATAATACTTGTAATGATAAATAAGTTCCCAACATCACTCACCCTGGCTCAAACCAGAGTTGCCAGTGGCAGGGCAACTCTAAATCAACACCTTTTCATTTGGAGTTTCTCTCTGTTTAAGTTTCAATCTTGGCCTCATAAAAGAAACCATGATTTGTTTTCGCATTCCATAGAATATTAATGCTTATTGTGTGCTGTTACTGATTGACCGTCATATAGGAGTCTTGGTGTGCCTTAGTTTCAATCTCCTGAAGTGTAATTATAACAGTCAAGATAGCATAGGTTATACCATGCTGATAAACAACATGAATATCCTAGTGGTTTTCAAGACAAAAAGCTTATTTCTTTGCACACCGTATATGCATTACAGGTAGAGAGAACATGAAAAATAGCTATCTTCAGAGGTAGACAAACACATTCAAATTCTAGCTCCTCTTGGAAGCCAATGCACTAGAAAGCATGGGCTATTGTTCTATATTAAGAAACTAAAATACAAGTCAGAAAAGAAACTACTAATGATGCTCCCTCCAATGACACCTAAATTCTCATACATTGTTGACGGGAGCTTACATTCATGGAACTTTGTTTTGGAGGCAGTTTGGTTATATGTATAAAGAACTTCAGAAATAATCATCTCTTTTACTTTAGTGATTATTTTCCTGTAGCTTTAAATAAATAAAAGGAGATTTTGACCCATTTTGCTGATCTGTTTGTTTCAATGAAATAGCTATTTTTTTTTTTTTTTTTGCAAAATTGGGAAAATGTATTTTAAATAGTATGATTTAAATTTTGTTATGTAGAGTATATAAATTCATTTGGGTGTCCCAGAGGACCCTCAAAGTAACAGACAGTTACTTATGGTAGGTTGTGTTATTATTCACAAATGTTCCCTGCCCTTCCCTTAGGAAGAATACATTATGGCTCACTGACGCAGGCTTGGCCATGTGACTCACTCTGGTCAACAAACTGTACACAGAAGTGATGTGTGTTGCCTCTGGGCAGCAGCTTTAAGTCCTCTTTGCAATGCTGACAGGCTGTGGCCCAGAGTGAGGCTGTTCCATCAACCTGAGTAAGCAGAGCTTCCTGTCAAGCTCCTAAGCATAGCCTACAAAGCCCTCCATATGGGATCTGGGCCCTGTCTATCTCTAAACCTACCTCTGAACCTACTCTTTCACCACTCTCCAAACTCACCCAGTCTTTTTTTTTTTTTTTTTTTGGAAGCCCTACTGGGAAAAAAAGTTTTTATTTAATATTTAAAATTAAAAAAGCAGAGAAAAAGTGTTTACGTATATATCATGGATTATAACATCTGCATTTCTATTTTAAGTTTAAGTGGTCTTAACTCTATTAATTCTATAACACATCTGGGACTACCATTTGTTGTCAAAAAGCAATGAAACCTACTTCAGAGAGTCTCTGATACAAAGGAAGAATCACGAGTAACAACAAAGCTTTTCCCAAGTCAGGTTTAAAAGTTTCCAAAGTTCAAGATAATCAAGTTTTACTAAAAAGCACGTTTAAAAGGTGTGTCATAGGGGTGGAGCAAAAGGAGGAGGAATTAAAGTAAATACATATATAAACAAGTAACTCTTAATGTTGCTAGGACCAAAATCACCACTTGGGGATCTGTCTTAAGTACAGGGAGAAATGAACACCTACCAGATCCAGTAAACAGGGAGGAAGGGAAGTGGATGACCACACACGAAAACACGAATGGGGTGGGGGTGGGGGGCTGGAATCACCTATCCAGAGCCCATAATCCAGTTGTTGGCCAGTTGGCGATGAGATGAGGACATCATACGATTCAGACGTAAGGGCAGGAAAATAATGTCACTTCTTAACTCCACAGGTGAACCTCCAGACACTGATTAAGGGGATGTGATCACATACTATGATCCCAGAACTCAAGGACAGAGAGTATCGTCCCCACACGGTGGACGTGAGATTCACCCCTACTCTGGGACCGGGGAGCAAGCGCCCTAAGACGCACCCCTAAGGGGGGTCAACAGCCCCCAGGCCAGGCCTTATGGAGGCCAAGAGAGGAGACAGCCCCAAAGTCCCCTAATTTCTGCCAGAGCTGCCTCTGCTTCCCGCAGCCGCCTTCCCCAACACACACCCTCCCCTACCTGATAAGGCAGCAGCTCCTGATCCGACTCCGGCTCCTCCCCAAAGCTAGCCCTGTCCGACTGAGACTCATGAAGCAGGGAGATGTCATCTGAGGTAGGGAATTTGAGGCAGTTCCCGACCTTTCAGAGCTGGAGCGTTATGAGCTGTGCGCTGTTCTGACATTCTCCTCATCCAGTCTTGCAGACCTTCTTGTTTGCTCTAGAATTCTCCAAGCATGCGCCATGTCCATTAATCTTACCCTCCCTCCCTGTAGAGCAGTGTTTTTTCCTTCTCGTGTTTTCTGTCTCAACTCAAATATGATCTTCACGGAGAGGAAGCTCCTCCCTGATTATAGATCTGCTTGATCTAAATCAGGCCCTTCCTCTAATTTCTTTATCTCCTTACCTTTTTTTTCTAATTTCTAAAACTGTTGTTTTTATTATTTTTAAAATGTGTTTACTCATTTATTGCCTGAGTTATTCACTGCTGTGTTCTCAATGCTTAGGAAAGTACCTGACACATATCCGTCTGTTCCATTAATGTGTGCAAGTTAGGCTGGGTGTGGTGGCTCAAGCCTGTAATCCTAGCACTCTGGGAGTGCCAAGGAGGAAGGATGGCTTGAGGTTAGGAGTTCAAAACCAGCCTGAACAAGAGTGAGACCCTGTCTCCACCAAAAATAGAAAAAATAAGCCAGGTTTGGTGGTGCACACCTGTAGTACCAACTACTCGGGAGGCTGAGGAAGGAGGATGGCTTCAGCCCAGGAGTTCGAGGTTACAGAATGCTATGATGACACCACTGCACTCTACCTGGGGCTATGGAGTGAGACTTTGTCTCGAAAAAAAAGTACAAGTTAAATTAACAAGTCTTACAGCTTAGAGCACAGTAGCTTGTTCACTTGCTACAGAAATTTCATAAATATTAACAAGCAGAAAGTGAATTAACTCCTTGAAATATATACTTAAAAACCAGGGAGGAAGAACACACAGATATAATGATAACATTAGCATATCTGTCAAAATAGATATTCTAGCTATTTCATCTTGATATTATAAAAGAATGAAAATAAAATGCAAGTCACGTGGAACAAGAAGGAAAATCTGTGGCCAAGACTGCAGACTGGACATGCATTGTTTAATAGCGATCACCATGCCTAGTTCCTAACTTTTCATTAACTTGTTGGTAAAATGAAGATATACAGATTATTGTGAAGATTATTACAGAAATTTATATTCACTTCTTTGTATAGTGTCTTTCACTCAATAAATATTGACTGTTTTATATTATTTTTAATAAATATGTTTTAAATTGTGAGCATATAACACATCATCATTTAGAAATAGATTGCCTAATCATAAATATTTTCCAAATAGAAAGTCTATTCAAAAATAAAAAAAGTAGCATTACATTAGTTATACACTTTAACTTAAAAAAATGGCCATTATAAACTAAAATTCTCTTTCCTCATAAATATATGGAATCCATATAAGAAATTCCTATAGAATATTAGGTTTTAGTGACATTTTTTAATGTATTGTCTTTTTTATCATTGGAATATAAATATGTTTAATTTAAATTGAAACAGTTGCTAAAAAAAAAGCATAAAAATATCACTCTACTTTCTTTCCTGTATAAAATCCAACTCTTGTAATTATCCAGTGTATCATCAAATCGCGAGTGTTAATTTGAAATACTCATGACCAGATGTTAAGTATACTTTTGTCTTCATAATTTCAACAAGATATTGTTTGGTTTTTCCTTGTTTTTTTTTAAACTCACTGATTAATTGCATATTTTCTCCCCATAAAGCATACAAAGTTGGTTACAACAAAATTATACATAATAAAAAAGCAAAATATATTAAAAATGAAATTTCAGTAGTATGATTAGATAAAAATAGTAGAAAATGAAAAGCGGAGAAATTCAGGGATGAAATTTTCTTTAGCAAATATTTCCATACTCACTCCAGATCACAGGAAATACTTATTTCAATCCCTTACAAATACCTACTTGTCCCTTATGTAGCCTGACTTTGTCATTTAAATAAAATACTATTATTACTAGGTGGGTTAAATTGTTTATATCAGTATTCCCTCTAATTAGAGAAATATTATAATAATTCTAGTTTCTTACCACCCTCACCATCCACACCCTCCTACATAAGGAAAAGAGAACTATATGCTAAATTTCCTCAAAATTATAAAAACTTCTGAATAACTTGGAAGAAGGGAAAAGAAAGTTTTAAAGTTTTTCTTTAGAAAAGTAAATAGCTTTTATCAAAGAGTTTTCTAGTGCTCCCTCAAATCCATCCTCCACTTCTATGTTAGTAATAGAACCCCTAATACTTAGCTGGACACCTGGAGCCTAAGTCACCCTTTCATAGCTAGGTTTGGCCATGTAATTAAGTTATGGTCAAGGGAATATAAGCGGAAGAGCCATGCTTGAGTTTCTGGGATGTGTTAAATGGAGGATGCATTTCCTTCCTTTTGCCTTTTTGGTTGGCTGTCTAGAACACAGACTTGATGATGAGACCTTAAGCAGCCATTTTGTACATGAAATGGAGCTGAGTATTGGGAATAATTCAGTAACAAAATAAAATATGTCTGAGTCCCTGATGATTCCTGAAGTTACCATGCCAACTCTGGACTTCTATCCCCAAATTGTTTTTATATGAAAGAGAAATAAAATTATTATTTTGAATCTTTTGTCGATTATAGCTAAACCTAATTCTAACTGATAAATCCACATCCATGGGATTTTCTTTATATTAATAAACAACATACTTAATATCAGAATACTTAATGTGGCAAACAACAAGAACAAAAACCCACAAAGGTATAGATCCCTTTAACATCACACAAATCATATTAAATATTTAACTGGAGGGGAAATTAGAATAATTCAAACTACTGCTGATTAACTAAAAATCTAAAATTAAGATAAAACAAACCCAAGGTCATAATTTTTTTTTTTTTTTTTT
>RJWJ010046387.1:0-11372 GCA_004363605.1 Indri indri | reverse complement strand
AGGCATGAGTAAAGAGGAGGAGGGTTGGGGATATGTTGGGAATGATGTTAAGTGGACATCCACTTGGTGACATCTGACAAAGCCCTGAGAGCTACAGAGAGAGAACAGGGCTGGAACCCAAGGCTGGAGTCTCACAGGCCGGGGGCTCTGGCTAAAAACATGCAAGAGAAGAAGAATCTCAGGGGATGGGGCAGCGTGCGCACAGTGAGAAGTGACAAGGTCTGAGGAGGGAGACCAGAGGGACACCTGAATGTGACAGCTGGGGGTGAGAGGGCAGGACTGGCCCCCAGAAGTCAGGGGCCTGGAAGGCTCCAGCTGAGGGCTTGGGCCACAGGGCTGGGTGCTACAGGGCGGTGAGGAGGGAAGGACTAGAAAGTTGCTGATGAACACTGCTAGGGCCAGAACTAGATGACGCAAACAAAATGACAATTGCCACAATACACGGCACTTAGTAAGCAGCAGGCACCGTCCTCAGCATCTTATACATGTTTACTCATTTGGTCTTCACGGCAGCCCTAGCCCTCCTGCCCCGGCCTGCTGAGTTACCCTCAAGCTCCAACCACAGTGAACGTCACATAAGATCTGTGGCCACTCCGATCCTTCCCTGGAGCGGAGTTCTTCTTCCTGGGCGCCTCCTCCCTGTCCCGAGCCTTTCTAGGTGTGGAAACCCCTTTGGGTCCTCCTGTGAAGCCCATGTTTTCCCCAGTGAGGACTCCCCAACCAAGATATCCTGACGTTTATCACAGTGGTCTCCCTCAGCCTCGGTGAGCCTTTCACTTACTTTTACCATCACCTACTTGAACCCTGCTCCAGAAATACATACATCCTATCAAATTTTTAGATCTTCAAAAAGCACTAAAAGCTCTTTGAAGGCAGTGACTAGGTCTTATTCATCCCTAAATGCCCAGTACAGGACTCGTACTTAGAACTAGATCAGTGCTTTTCAATTTATAGGTCATTACCCATTCACAGGTTCAGAAATCAATTTAGTGGCTGTCTGAGTTATCTATTGCTGCACAAGAAGTTACCCCCAAACTTAGTGGCTAACAACACCACCATTTATTATACCGTGGCATCTGTGGGCCAGGCTTCTGGGCATGACTTAGCTGGGTCTCGGGCTCTCAGCCTCTCAAAGCTGCACTGAGAAGCATGCTCCTGGGAGCTCACTCATGTAACTGCTGCCAGGATTCAGTGCCTTGTGGGCTTTTGGACTCAGTAAGACCTCAGGTCCTTACAGATAGACATTAAAGGAACACACACATACTTTTTTTTTTTTTTAAATCATTATAGTATGTGAAAAATGCCTTGAAGGAAAGTACAGGGAGAGAAGACAACAGGAAGGGCTGGTTTAGATTGGGGGTTAGAGAAGGTCTCTTTGTGGCAAGTGTGGTCAGGCTAAAGAAAGACTATGAGTGACCCAGGACAAGAGAGAAAGAAGAGTGTTCTAGGCAGAGGAAAGCACATTCAAAGCCCTTAAAGCTGCAAAGGGCTGGTATTTTCAAGGAACCAACAGAAGATCTGTGAGGCTGGGGCACCTTGAGGGAGAGAGGGTGTAGGATGAGACCGGTGGAGTGAGCAGAGGTCAGATTGGGCTGGTCTCAGAAACTTTGTGTCGTGTACATGCAGTTGGAAGTCATGAAGGTTTTTGAGCAGAGGAGTGATGAGACCTGATTTGTACTTTAAGATCTCTCCGACTGCAATGGGGATAAGGATTGGAGGGCCAAAGAAGGGTATGGGGAGAACAATTAGGAGGCTTGCTCAGTCTTCCAGGTGAGAGGTTGAAGGCTACAGGAGACAGGAAGTTGCAAGATAGCTAGGAGGCAGAGTCACCAGGGCTTGGCTATGGATCGGATTTGGGGACCGAAAGAGGGAAGTATCAAGGATGCCACTCTGGCCTCTGGCTTGAGCCTTTACTGGGTAGTGTCATGACCTAAGCCCACAGAGGAACAGGTTTGGGGAGAAAGGGGTGATCAGGAGTTTAGCATGTCCGATATTGTGTTTAAGATGAGAGTGAGATATTCAGGTGGGGGTGTCAATAACAACACCAATGCCTACTACCTCTTGTTGAGTCACTCTGTGCCAGGCTGTGATCCACACTTTACATTCCATACTCGGTCCAGAACACCACCCTATGAGGCAACGACTGGTGTTATCTCCACTTTAGGAATGTGAAAACTTGAGCACGGAGACTAAATCACTTGCCCAATGTCATCTGGCTTGTACATGACAGAGTCGGGATTCAAATCCCCCCTATCATACCCCAGCCCCCAGGGTGTCAAGTAGGCGGAGCTACCCCTGGAGCGGGTACCAACAACATAGCAGGGGAGGTGGAAGTTAGTTAGAAAGTTCCATTGCATCTCCTTCCACAGTGCCCTCAGGGAAGACAGTACCCCCAACAGGCTTGTCCCAGCCCTGCAGTAGATTCAGAAATGTCAGGGCCTGTCTGGGAGGTATGTGGGATGAGACCCTGTGAGACTATTTGCATAATCTCTGACAAGGGATCAGAGAGCCTCATGGGAAAGTGCTCCCCAGAAGGGAAGAAGACAGCAAGGGGCTTAGCCAAGTACAACTGGTCACATTTGGAAAAGAGGAATAGTGGAAAAACGATTTTTTTTAATACTGTTTTTTCCCCTACCTACAAAAATGTCACTTGCGGAGTGCAGAAAATTTGTAAAACATAAAAAAAGACAATGGAAAAAAGTCACCTGTAACCCTACCTTCCAAAGCTAACGTACTGCTATCTTTTGGATGTACATCCTTCCAGTCAGATATTTTTATACTTTTTCAAGAAAACTATCATTTTGTACATATAAACCTGTTTGCTTATTTTGATAAGAATTCTTAGTAGGGAAGTCAAACACTTCACAAGCAGGTAGGTCAGAAAGCAAGTCTTACAATGCAAATGTCTGAGCTGGGGCTAGGGAGAGGTACCTGAGGCTCCCAGGGTACAAAATTTAAGGAGGCACTCACTCCTTGGTGCTGCCCCTACACTTGCAAAAGCCTGAAAGTAAGTGTCTCCTTAAGCATTACACTCAAGTATGTTGCTTGCCTTGTTTTAGTCCCAGCCTCAGATTTTGGGTCCTAGTGAGAAACTGACAGCCAGAAACAGGTCTTCTCTGTGACTTGTCAGCAAAGCTTATGTAAGATGTGTCAGGGTGGAGCATTTTCCCATGACAATGATAGAGGACAACTATGTCTGCAAGTACACATGGGACACCTGCTTTATTCCTAGGGACTATATCAATTAGAGTACAGCTAAACTGCTACAGACCCCATGATACTACAGCTTAAATGAAATAGCTCATTTCTCATGAACCAAGTGGTCTAGGGGAGGTTGACAGCTCTGCTCCAAAAGGTTGTTGAAGCTAAGGTGGCCAGTTACTGTCATCTTCAACATGATCCTTCCATCTCTGGGTCCAAGGCTGCTAGTGCAGTGATACTATGTCTGAGGTGGCAGGATGGGGAAAAGACAATGTCCAGAGCAAGCCACTTTGCCTTTCAAGAGCCGACCCAGATTTTGCACACAGCACTTTTGTTTACATCCCAGGGTCCTAATTTAGTCATCTAACCACAACTAGCTGCAAGGGAGGCTGGGAAATGTAATCTATGGTTGGGTAGTCATGTGCCCAGCTAAAACTTGTACATTTTATTGCTAAAAAGAAACGGGGTACTCCACTCCACTCCTCCTCACTCTGAATGTCCTATAAATCATTTATTTATTCAAAAGACATTAACTGAGCACCTTGCATGTGCCAGGCACCATGCTAGTCCCAGAGAAATAGCGCAGAACATGACGGGCTGCTTTCATGGACTGTACAGTTTAGTGGAGGGGCAGATACGAATTTAATACTCGCACAATTATAACTGGATAGGTCATGTGGAGGAGAGGCACACAGTGGCATGAGAGCCTATGACAAGGAGATGGGGCCTTGGCACAGAGGGTAGGGAGGACTGCCCTGAGAAGATGAATCTGAGTGGGATGGGAATGATAAGGGATGAATAGGAGTCAACTAATTAATATTAGAGAATCGGTTGGTTTCCTATGCTGCATACAGAAAATAATAAATTTACACACCTTTTTTTTAAACAACAAACATAGCAGTTTAAAACAACACAATTATTATGTCACAGTTTTTGCTCAACTGGGTCCTCTGCAAGGTTGCAAGCAAGGTGTGAGCCAGAGCTGACTTCTCACATGGAGGCTTGGATTATTGGCAGAATTCATTTCCTCCTGGGGTGGGAGGGACGAGGGGAGGGAAGACTCTAGAGGGAGTCTATGAGCAAGATGGAGTCTTACATAAGTCAACATAATCAAAGGGTGACATCCCCGTCACCTTTGCCATATTCTATTGGTTAGAAGCAAGTCACAGGTCTCACCCACATGTCAGGGTGTGAGCATGCGGAGGTGAGGATCAGGAGGGTCACCACAGAGAACAGCCAGGCAGAGGGATGGCATGGGCAAATGGCGTGCGATAGGAGGAAGCACGGCCCATTTGAGGACCAGGAGCACAACAAGCGGGAGAGAGAAGGGTGGGAGATGAGGACAGACCATGCAGGGCCTTATTTAAGTAACAGGAAGCCATGGAAGAAAGAGTGAGGTGTAATCCAATCTACACTGCCCGTCACTGTTAGCCCAGGGCTTCTGAGTCCAATCCAGTGTGAATGGAAAAATGACCCCATCCAAATCCAGCCAAAAGATATGGATGCAAGGAGTTGTCACCAAGGCAAGTGGAACCCATGGCTAGATGGGAACTCCAAGAAATCTCCCCTTGATCACCCTGAACCCAAAGCCAGGGCCATACCGGGAGCTGAGTAAATATTTGTGAATGAACTGGTTGACAGATAGATGTAAGCCGGGTAGCTTGTTCAGAACCTGCGTGGAGAATCAGATCCCCAATAACCAAGTCAGTCTTCCATCCTGAGCCCAACAGTGCCCACCCAGTCATCATAAAGGGTTACCCTTGAAACCCCTGGGCTTCACCCAAGAGAGGTCAGAAGCTCCCCCGGGCAGAGCACCTCTTGCCTCACCTTGGCCAGCACCCACTGTTGGCTCCCGCACTCTGTGCACAATGTGCTTTGCCTTTAGGCTGCGGCTGGCACAGGGTGTGGCACACCCTTCACTGTTTGGATGACAGTGCATTTCCATGTCAATAGTAGTGCTCTCTCCGATTGGAGCTCAAGCTATCAAAACCAGCACATTCCACCGGATGTGGTGTGGCATTAAGCGCATTGCCCACTTTGATGTTGCTTTCACCCAGCAGACCAGGGGTAAGAGAGGGAGGGTTGTACCCATGAAGACTCTTCTACTGAATGTCGGGATGAAGAGGAGAAAGACAGGAGTGATAGGTGTTGAATTGTAGTAAACAGGCTGAGAACGAGCTGATTTCCACAGAGGACTTTATTATGTCTAAGTAACTTTGACCAAGCTGTACCTTATTTTCTGAAGTCTACAACTACAGACAAAACGCATCACCGGACAAGACCTCCGAAGGTGTAAATACTGAGCCCACAGGCTGGCTGCCCCCTCTGGCATGCCAGACAGACACACGCTGCTGTCCTGCCTTCTCCTCTCCAGCCGGAAGGGCCCCGGCACCTTCTTGGATCCAGTTTGGTTTTTGCTCATGACTCTTGTTGACCACACCTTGGCTGGGCGTGACATCTAATCCTCAGAAGAGCACTCTGCGAATGAGGAGTTACCCCTCCTATTTTTCAGACAACAGGCTCAGAGTTCAAGGTCCTACAGCAAGCTGGTGGTAGAGCTAGCATTTGAACCAAGGCCTTCCTGAAGTCAAAGCCTATGCATGGTCAACAGTTCCCAGTGGCTGTGAAAGGCAAGAGAAATTTCTAGAGCTACAGCAGGTCACTCTGGGCAAGCTAGCTGCTCTGAGGCTGCTTCCTCGACTGTAAAATAGGCGTTATAATGCCTGCCATGTGTGGCAGTTGTATTAGAGGTGAGACCTGTAAAAGGCATTTGTACAGCACCTGACACAGCCTCGATGCTTACAAACGCTGTTTATTATCAGCTTCTCAACATACTCTTTCTCCTATATTTCAGGAGCTCAGGAAATGGATGCTGCTTATCCCCTTAAGAGTTCAGCAGATGTGACAATAAAAGGTGGCTGCCCAAGGGACACCCTGCACTCTTTAGGAATGCAGGTGCCCAGCAGGTGCAAGAGAAAGTGCAGAGGACCACCAGCCAGCAGCTTGAGTTCGAGTCCCAGCTCCACCAGGTCCTGGCTGTAGGACCTCAGAGAAATCACTTAACCTCTTTAAGCTTCAGTTTCTTCACCTGCAAAATGTAGATGAGAATAATAAATAGCCTTTGTGACAGGGCTGTAGCTCAGCTTAAAGGAGATAATTGTTGTGAAAGTGCTTTGTAAAGTGGAAAAGTGTTATCTAAACCTAAGGGATTATTATCCTTCTGATGATGCAGATCTAGTGCGGGTGGCTACATTACAGAGGGTGGGACCAGCCTCCCCCTGCTCCTGGGAAAGATAGAACCAGAGGGAACAGGGGCAACAGGTGAGTGCAGGTGATTAGAAGCAATGAGTTTTGGGAAGCCAAGGTAGCTAAACACTGCAATAGATGACTGCGGGAGGGGCACCCCTGGGCTGGGGACACTGGGCCACTTCCATTCTTTCAACCTCCGGTTATATTAATAAACTAAAAAAATTCCAGGACAGCGTTGCCCACATGTGGTAGATCTTACATGTTTGATCCTGGCAATACATCAGGTGTGGATCTAGAGGGTCCTGTGTCTGTGGGGTCGCAATTGTATCAGCAGCTCCTCAACCCCCAACTACTTGGATCCTCATTCAGAGATAATACCCACCTGTACATTTCAGGCCACATAGAAACCCTCTTAGTCTCCCACGGTAGGCTCTGGGGAGGGGATAGATATATTTTTCCTTCAAATTCTCATCTGATAAGCAGTCTGGGGTATATCCATAAATGGAATACTACCTAGCCATAAAAAGGGCTACTGATACAAGCGACACATAATGCTGAGTGAAGAAGCCAGACATAAGATAGCACACACGGTATGATTCTATATGTATAAATCTTTAGAACAGACGAAACTCATAAATAGCTACAGACAGCAGATCAATGATTGCCTGGAGCCTGGGCTCGAGGGTGGGGTTGCGGTTGTTGACTGCAAAGGGGTATGAGGAGCTTTGGGGTGTGATGAAAATGTCCTGTATCTTGATTGTTGTGGCATTCACAAGGAAGTAAACATTTGTCAAAACTCAGCCACACGCAGATGTGAAAGGTGCATTTTAGTGTGTGTAAATTATACCATAATCCAGTCCATAAACAAACATTCTCATCTGAATAGGAAACCTAAAAGGCCTCTTGCCCCCCTAGACCTCTCTGCCCATAACTGTGTCTAATGTTTTTCTCAAGGTTTCCACAAAGGCTTCTTAAAGTCAGTTCAACAAACACTAACCACAGGCTGGTTCTGTGCCAGGCCCCGTGCAGATATGAGGCGAAGAGAAGGTCATCGTCACCCTTGAGGAGTTCGCAGTGCTGCCAGGAATCAGATGCATTAGCAGACAAGGCTTGTGCAAAGGTTGCTGCAAAGGACCACAGCGTGCACAGGATGCTATGGGAGCTCAGAGAGAGGGAAAGAAACAAACCTGGGCTGGGAAGAAGAAAGTCAAGGAAGACTGACCCACACTGAATATTAAATATGAACATGAGCTAGTCAGGTAAACGGTCAGGGGGTGGGAGGTGGGAATCAGAGGGGTGCCATCTGTCTCAGGGATTGCTGTACCCTCCACTCTCAGAACAGTACCTGACACACAATAGGTGCTCATTAAGTATTTATTGATTTAATGGACAGTATGAGGGGACCTCAGAAAGCTCATGGAAAAATGGAATTAAAAGACAAAAATGAAAATATAAACTTTACTTTTCAACATAAGCTCCATCATGTTCAAGACATTTTGTAAGCCATCTGGTCCATCTAAAGAACTGAGGGTCCTGGGATTTTAGTCATGTCAATACAGTCTTTTTTACATTATTAAGTGAAGAAAAATGGGTGCCTTCTGTGGATTTTTTTAAGATTAGGAAACAAAAAGAAGTCAGAAAGTGCCAAAATAGGACTGCAAGGTGGATGCCTAATGATTTTTCACCAAAACTCTTGTAACAAGTGCCCTTGTTTGATGAGAGGAATAAGCAAGAGCATTGCCATGGTGGAGAAGGACTCTCTGGTGAAGCTTTCCTGTGCATTTTTCTGCTACAGCCTTGGATAACTTTCTCCAAACACTCTCATAACAAGTAGATGTTACTGTTCTTTGGCCTTCCAGAAAGTCAACAAGCAAAATGACTTGAGTATGCCCCAAAACTGTTGCCATGACCTTTGCTCTTGACTGGTTCACTTTTTCTTTGACTGGATCCTTAATGCCTCAAACTAGATCCTGTTCAGGCATGTTATGAAAAATTAGTATGAGTTTATTTTGGTGCAAAAATTTTTTGAAATCCATGTATAGTTTTTTCATAATATGCATTTTCCATGAACTTTTTGAAGACCACTCATATAAGCAAAGTCAGGGGTCTACAAACTATGGCCACAGGCCAATCCAGCCAGACTCCTGCTTTTGTAAAGAAAGTATTGCTGGATCCACACTTGTTTGTTTACATATTGTCTATGGTTGCTTTTGTGCTGTAATGACAAAGTTAAATAGTTGTAACAGAGACCCTGTGGCTTCAAAAGCCTAAATCATTTATCCTCTGACCTTTAAAGAAAAAGTTAGGTGATCCCTGAGCAAAGGGAAGGAGAGGTTGCTTTTAGACTTTAATCCCAAAGCCTAGGAAGAAGGAAATTAGATGAGGTGAGAAAGATGATGAGAGTGAATCCTATTGTCCAGTTAAAAAACGCTTTCTACACATCTTAACTTTTGTGGTGGTTACATAGATTGATGTCCTCAATACCTGTTCTAACTTTCCTCTGGTTTTAACTTCCTTCTTTACAGTGCAGGGGCTAGAAAGCTTTAAAAAAGAAACAAAACAACATTTTCCATGATCCCTCAAAGCAATGTGTTTCAAATTACACCGATCACATGCCCACACACAGGACTCGAATTCAGAGCTGAGTTAAGTGGGGAGAGAGGTAGTGTTGCTCTAGGCATCCATCGCTGACATGGACCTAGCAGGCTCTGTGTGGCTTTGAAGCCCACAGTCCTGGCGGCAGCTCCCTGATCTCTGAATGACAGCTAAGGTGGGGCCAGCAGTTGGGAAGTAGCTCCCTACTCCCCAGTTTCCTGGCTATGGTCAGGCAGCAGCTCTCCAGAAGGGTCAGTTCTGCAGTGCTCTGAAGGTCATTTCTGGAGGCCCAGCCTGAAGCCCATTCCTCTGGTTCACCCAGGTTATTTTAAGCACCTACTTCTCTGAATAAACCTTTTCTGTTATTGCAACTGACTCCTGACTGCTACACTATTTAAAAGCATGTGTTGTGTACTTTCAGTTAAACTGGGTCGATTAAACATCTGTGTTTATCTCTTCTCTCCATTAAACCTCTCTAAAATGAGAGTAGCGGAATTTGTTTTTTTAAAGGCACAAACGCAATAGGACTAGGAAGCCAGGAAAGGATATGGCAGTGGACCAGTGATGATAATAAAGTTCAGAAGCTGGAAAGCAAAGACAAGTGATAATTGACTTAGCAGACTGGGGAAAGTGGAGGTGGAAGAGCTAACAAGAAAAAGTCCAGTTCATATCAGAGGACTCCAGGAAGACTCACAAATTGGAGGCTCCAGGTACCTCTGGAGTTAGGGCTGCAAGGGGAGGCTGGATATAGAAAGACTGGTTCAACATCTTTAAAAGGAGCAGATGCAACCCCGAAATCTCCTCCACCATCCTGTCCAGATAGGCACCCTTCCCTTCCCAGTGCCTTCTGATGTGACGTTTGCCTTCTACAGAGGTTAACAATAAATACAGCACGTCTCGGAGACTTCATGTCCTCAGAGACACATCCCAGCTGTGGCCCAGGGGAAGGTGTTGTACTGCAAACAAGGGGTCAGTGTCAGTCTGTGTTCTGAATGGAGAGGGTCCCTACTCCCAGCCCCAGTTTGGTTCTCAGAAGCCTGGCACACAGACTTGTACTCCATTGCCAGAAAATGGAGAATGCTTCCTGGGGAACATTGACCAGCAAAAGAGAAAACATCCATAGATAGGAACATTCGACATTTGGGACCCCCCGCCCCCCGCCAGTGAAGTGACTGGTTTGGATCTGATTACCCTATAGAGAACCCCACCCTGAGACAAGCCCTCTCGTGCCCCCCCAATCAGAGCTTCCTTTAAGACCTTTAGCCCCTCACTAATGCTTAACTATGAATAGAGAAAGACCACAAGGCAAGTCAGGAACGTTTCTAACATGGAAAACAGGGGCTTAGAAATGAGTAGAGAAAGTAAACCCAAAGGAAAGAGAGACAGAGAGCTGGGATTCAAACCCAGTCTGCATGTCTCCAAAACCTGTGCTCTGTTCACTTCTCCAGGCTGCCTGGAAAAGTGAATAAAAAGTATATAATACTTCTCCATCTCCAAGACTTTGGAACTGTGCTCTGGTGCAGCCTCCATCTATTTCATTTCATCCCATCTGTAGTCCCATCCTCTGTGCATAACTTTTTCTACCATCTTCATCCTTTGCTCTGGCCAGAGAGGTCTCCCTGCTGTTCCCCAGAACATCCCCAAAATCTGTAAAGGCTGATCAAGGAGTGATGCACTTTATACATCATTCCCTTTATAAGCTCTACACAAACATAAGCTAGCATCTTGTCTTTTCCTTCTGCTATTATAGAAATGTCTCTTTCTCTTGGCACATCCAAAGCCGTAGAGTCTTTCAAGGTTAAACTTAGTCCTCTGCAGCTCTGGGTCGCCAGACTGCAGGACAGATGAGGGACTTTTCTTTCTGAATTCTTGGGACACTTACCACAAAATCGGTATCATGTCATGTCCTTGCCCATCCTGCTCTGTGTAAGTTCTTTTGTCTATGACCTTGTCAAGCACCTGTTTGGCCCTCTAAGCAGTGAAGCAATAGCTGTTTTACTTGGGTTAAACCCTCAACCTCTTTTAGCCTCAATTTTTCCCATTTGCAAAATGGGAGTGATGGTAGCTATGTTGATCCTATCCATGATTCTCTTCCCACTCCAGTCTTGGGAATGTTGTGGGCAGAGGCAGTTCTGCTTAGCACAGTGGTTCTCACAGTGTGGTTTTGAGAGCCCTGGGGGGCCTGTGAAGCCTCACCTTTTCCAAATACATACCTGTGTGAGGCTGAGTTTTCTTTACATACTTGAATGGAAACAATGTACTGTGATTATGCATACATAGCTTGAGAATCAAGTTGTCTTCTATTAAGATGGATATTAAAGGCCCAG
>RJWJ010046386.1:0-11377 GCA_004363605.1 Indri indri | reverse complement strand
GGCTCCCTCGTGCCTACAGCATAAATGGGAGACTATTTAGGTTGGCATTCGAGACCTCTCTCAGTTCGATGCTAGCATTCCCAATGTCATTTCATTTCCCACTATTCTTTTTCTGGTTTAGTCAAGCTAATGTCTTCACTCACTAAAATGAATCAGACTTTTTCCTGTCTCTTCCTTTTGGCTCTTACTGTGTGACTCAGCTTGAATGCCTTTTTCTCTCTGCCTCCCCTCATTCAACATTTGGAAAAAAATTTTAGTAAAAATTTGAAAAAAAAATCCGCAAGTCCCTGATCTAAATGTTGGAGGAAAGTAGAGAAATCCTTGGCTTCGTGGACATTGCATTCCACTGATGGGTCCTAGACAATAAATAAGAGAGCAAATTAAAATTTTAGATCAAGAGGCTGTGAGGAAAATGCAATGAGTCAATGAGATAGAGAACAGCGGGGGTGGGGTGCGCAGGAGGCGCCACTTTGGTCACGGCGGCGGCAGGGTGGGCCAGGTCAGGCCTCGCCACGGAGGAGATGTGTGACTTGGGCACCAAAGGGCGCAAAGGAGCCAGCATGTGGGGCTCCGAGGAACAGCATCCAGGCTGAGGATGTAGAAAATGCAACACCTGAGAGGGAGTGGTCTTACTGGAAGAAGGAGGCCAGCGTGGCTAGTGAGTGAGGAAGACGGTGTAGCTGGAGATGGGCAGGGCCACAGAGGTCTTGGGGTTTTATTCTCCTTGCAGTGGGAATCCCTGGAGGCTTGAAGCAGGGGTGTGATGTCATCTGACACCTGCTTAAGCACGATCCTTCCTGCTCCTGTGGAGGGGCAACTGTGGAAAGTGGAGTGGAAGCAAGACCAATCGGGGGTTGTCCTGGGGAGAGCCTAGTGAACGCGCAGGGCGGGGGACCCGTGGTTGGGTTCCCGATGCATTTTGGAGACAGAGTCTGCACGACTTGCTGATTAGATGTGACGGGGTAAAAGAAAAAGTAATGGAGGATGATTCCTGGATTTCTGGCTGAAGCAATTTGGGGAATAGCATTGCCATTTCCTGAGATGGGAAAGACGTGAGAACTCGCTTGGGGAAATGAAGCGCTCCCTTGCGATGCGCTGTGCTTAAAGTGCCAATTATTAACAGAAACGTGTGTGGACTTGTTGAGTAAGTCAGCAATTGGTAGAGGGGTTTAGAGCCTCAGGGGAGTGGGGTAGGAAAGGCCCACTTGGGAGTCTTTTGCACGCAGCGATACAGAAAGGACTAGGAGAGACCACAGATAGAGGAGGGGCCCTGAAGACAAAATTCTAGGGTGCTCCCAGCTTTTAGAGATCTGGCAGAGGATGAGGAACGAGCAAAGGAGACTGCAGAGGAATGTGTGTGAGACAGAGGGAAAACCAGTGTTATGTGGGGAGGACGAAAGCCTGGTCAGGGTGGGCCGGTGAGAGAATGGGAGGCGAATGGGTGGAGGAGTTTTGGAAGAGGGTTGCTATGGAAAGCAGCAGAGATCGGGTTGTATCTGGATGGAGGACTTGTGGTCAGGGAAAGATTTATTGGTTTATTACTTTGGATGCGTATATTAAGGCATCTTAATGTCTTGCTGGAATAGTCCAATGGAGAGCGAGACATTTAGAGAGATTAGGGGATGAGTTCCGAGCAAAAACATGATTTCAATAGCCTGGATAACGTGATTAGGCTCTAACATTAGGTAGTGGTGACCGGGATGGAGAAGAGGTGCGGGGGGGGTAGAGTGGATGGGACTTAGCGCTCAGTTGTGCGCGGGTGGGGTTGGGCCTGAGGATGACTCCTCGGCTTCCGGCCTGGGCACACAGGTGGATCCAAGTATTGCTGGGACAAGAGGCCAAGGCACAGGTTTGTGGGAAAAGTGATTAAAGTGAACATAATGGGGAAAAAAGTTTTTCTCCACCCCTCCCCACCCCTGCAGTAGTAGAGTCACTGCTGATTCTAAGCTTTATTCTGTATCCCAGATCAACTCTTCGATAAGGAATTTCCATATCCAGTAAAACATCTTTTTCTGAAAGTAAACTTGTCCTCTCTTGCAGAGAGGCCCTGGAATAAGGCTTTTAACCTGAGCAGAAGAGAGGCAATTCCAAAGATCCTTTTTCTAAGTTTCTTGCATTACGTTCCTCAGCACCAACATGGGATAGGGGATTATGGTTTAAGCGATGTCACAAAGAAAATGGCAGCTTTCGCTATCCTCGGTTCTGAGCCTGCCAAAGCGTTTACATTCTGGCCAAGGCCACTACTGCAGTTCTGTGAACATAGAGTGACAGTGCAGCTGATGTCACTGCCCAGCGGCAGCTGCACAGAGTTCTCTAACTGAAGAGGATGAGTTTTCTCACAAGGTTTGCCAAAAGTATGTGACATCTACAAGAATCCCTAGACGTAAGGAAACTAAGAGTCTGCAGCTTCAGGATTGGTAAATGAGGGACTTATGTGTTTCCCTAATTCTAGAGTTTTGGGTGCATTGAGACTTGTTATTTCTAAAAAGTGGAATTCAGCGACAAGTGCTGGCCACATACCTGCCTTTCACGTTCACATAGCTGCGCAGGCGCCAAATCAGCATCCAACTCTGCAAATACTAACTTTATCATGATCATACTGGGCTTGGGAATCACTAATAGTATGAGGGATGTGATGGAGCTCAGTTTCATCTCACCACACCCGGAACTGGCTTCGTGGGCACGCAACCTGGGCAGTCATCCTGGACTCTGCGCTTAGAAGGGCCCCACACTTTCTTATATTCTGTAGCTGCCATCTTGAAATTATTAATTTTTGAACAAGGGGCTAGTGTTTTAATTTTTTAATGGGCTGCCAAATTCCATAGTGGGCCCTATCCATAACTTTAGAAGTTAGTCACATGAACTCATTCAGTAAAGAGTCACATGCCAGACCCAGAGCTGGGTGCTGGAGAGACCACAGTGAGTAAAAGCAGATCTGATCCCACAAAGAGCCAACTGCTCTGGTTGCTCAAGTCTTTCAAAGGTTGGGGAAAATGCATTATTTCTTTTTCAGACGCAGAGAGAATAGAAGTATATAAGGGTAGACTAAATTTTTACAAAATTAACTGTATTTTTATTGTTCTAACAGGTGGGAGAATCTCCACAAGTGTCATCCATACTTCAGAATTTGAGACTAAATAGTTTAACCCCCAGGCAACTTTTCAAACCCACAAATAATGAAGAAACTTAATCTTATTTCAGATTGCTCAAAATAATCATCTGTTTTTTCCAATCAAGACAAAATGAACATTGTAGCTTCAAAATATCAAGAGAAAAGATGATGCCTGTAACTGGAGTTTTATTTGAAGGTGTTTGTGTTAGCGTATGTTTTAAATCCATTTGATCAAAGAAGACCTTAACAATTTCAACATCTGTCATCATGAGAACTGGTAGACGTGAATGAAGGGAAAAGATGTTTTTTATATATATATATATTTTTATAAAATTATGTACTTTAAAAATTGCTTTAATTTGTTCCTAGGACAAATTAATGCCTTAGTAACTTTCGTGATCAATGTGGGTCATCTTTGCCAATGTGTTGAGACAGTGGCAAAGATAAATTGTAATCACATCTGTCGATGGTACTGATACACATTCCAGGATGTGGTACTTTCTGCAAAGAGGTCATTTTACAAAGCTGCTAGTCACTCCATCACTGCTGCCTGGGTCCAGCACACATGGGAGGGACTTTGTCCTGGAAATGCCTTCTGGGTTAGGAGCACATTGTTTTGAATATATTCCACTTCAGAAAAATTTTTTTCTCTGAGAGTAATTTGATTTTTAAATTTTTATTTGTTGTTAAATGGTAAAAGAAAAAGTTAAGAGGAAGAATGTGTTTGTTATATATCTTTATTGAGATATAATTCACCCATTTAAAATACACAATTCAGTACCTTTTAGTATATTCACAGAGGTGGGCAACCATCATCACAATCAATTTTAGAACATTTTCAAACCCCCAAAAGAAACCCCACACCTCTTAGCCATAATCTCCTGACCTGCCCCAGCCCTAGGTAACCACTAATCTACTTAGTCTCACTACTTAGTAATAGGAGTTACCTATTCTGGACATACGGTCCTTTGTTCCTTACTTCTTTGATTGGATAATGTTTTCAGACTTCATCCATGTTACATCAGTAGAGTATCAGTGTTTCATCTCTTTTTATTGCCAAATAATATCCCACATTGTATGGATATAGTACATCAAATTTGTCCATTCATCGGTTGATGGACATTTGGGTTGTTTCCACTTTTTGGCAATTATGACTAATGCTGCTATGAACATCCATGGTACAAGTTTTTGTAGGGATATATGCTTTCATTTCCGTTGGGTATATAAGTAGGAGTAGACTTGCTGGGTCATATGGTAACTCTGTGTTTAACCTTTTGAGGAGCTGCCAGATGGTTTTCCAAATCAGCTGTGTCAGTTTATATTCTCACTGGCAGTGTATGAGGATTCCAGTTTCTTCCTATTGTCGCCAGCATTTGTTATCATCTTATTTCTTGATTAAGGTCTGAAATGGTATTGCATTGTGGTTTTGATTTGCAGTATTTTTCTGAAGGCTAATGATGTTGAACATTTTTCATTTGTTATGTCCTCTTTGGAGAAATGTCTGTTAAGACCTTTTGCCCACTTTTAAATCATTTTTCTTTTTATTATTGAAATGTAAGAGTTCTTTATATATTCATTGAATAAGTACATTATCAGAAACATGATTTGCAAAATTTTTCTCCCGTTTTGTGGATTTTATTTTTACTTTCTTGATAGTGTCCTTTGAAGCACAGGTTTTTAATTCTGATGATGCCCAGTGTATCTGTCTTTGTCGTTGCTTGTGCTTTTGGTGTTATATCCAAGAAAACATTGCCCATTCAAAGTCATGGAGATTTACTACTGTTTTTTTCTTCTAAGAGTTTAATAGGTTTAGCTGTTATCTTTAGATCTTTGATTAAGTTTGGGTTAATTTTTGTATTTGATGTGAGGGAGGGCTTCCACTCCATTCTTTTGCATATGGATAGTCAGTTGTTCCAGCTCCATTTCTTGAAGAGATTATTCTTTCCCCATTGAATTGTCTTGTTAAAAATTGATTGACTATAAATGTGAGTTTTTTTTAAGAATCCTCAGTTCTATTCCACTGATCTATATATCTGTTCTTATGCCATTACTGTAGCTTTGTAGTAAGTTTTGAAATCAAGAAGTGTGAGTTCTCCAACTTTGTTCTTTTTTCAAGATTGTTTTGGCTATTCTGGGTTCCTTCCATTTCACGTGCATTTTAGGATCCACTTATCAGTTTCTGCAAAGAAGCCAGATGGGTTTTGATGAGGGTTGTGTTAAATCTATAGATCTGGAGAGTAATGCCATTTTGACAACATTAAGTTTTATGATTCATGAACATGGGATGTTTTTCCACTCATTCGCTCTTCTTTAATTTTTTTGTAGTTTTCAGAGTGTAAGTTTTATATTTCTTTCATTAAATTTACAATGCTTTTTTAATTGAATTTATTCCAATATATTTTATTCTTTTGGATCCTATTGTAAACAGAATTGTTTTCTTAATTTATTTTTGTTTTTTTCACTGCTACTATATAGAAATGTATTGACTTTTATAGATTGATCTTGTATCTTCCAACCTTGTTGAACTTGATTAGTTTCAATAGGTCTTTAGTGGATTCTTTAGGATTTTTTGTATAAGAAATCATATCATCTGCAAATAGAGATGCTTTTAGTTCTTTCTTTTAAATCTAGATGCCTTTTATTTCATTTTCTTTCCTTAATCCCCTGGCTAAAACCTCTAAGTGGGAACAATGAACACCCTTATCTTGTTCCTGATATTAGGGAGAAAGCATTAAATCTTTCACCATTGCTGGGCATGCTGGCTGGGTACTTTGGGAGGCTGAGGCAGGAGAATCACATAAATCCAGGAATTTGAGACCAGCCTGGGCAACATAGCAACACCCTGTCTCTACAAAAATTAAAAGAAACTTACCCAGGCATGGTGTAAGTCTAGCTACTCAGGAGGCTGAGGCAGGAGGATTGCTTTAGCCCAGGAGTTCAAGGCTGCAGTGAGCTATTATCATGACACTGCACTCGAACGTGGGTAATAGAGTGAGACTTTCTCTAAGATAAAAAATTTAAAAAAAGCTTTCACCATTAACTATGATGTTAGTTGTAGGTTTTTCTTTGAAGCCCTTTATCCAGATGAGAAAGTTCCCTTTTGTTCCTAGTTTCTTGTGTGTTTTTATGAAGAAGGGACACTGAATTGTGTCAAATGCTTTGCCTAGCTATTGAGATGATCATCTATGGCTGTACCACCCTGAATGTGCCCAATCTCGTTTGATCTGTTGAGATGATTGTGTAGTTTTGCCCTTTCTTGTATTGATATGGTGTATTACACTAATTTTGAGATGTTAAACCAACTTTGCATCCGAGAAAATCCCGCTTGGTCATAGTGTAGCATCCTTTTTATGTGCTGCTGGATTCAGTTTGCTAGTTTTTTGTTGGGGATTTTTGTATATATATTCATAAGACATATCAGTCTGTAGTTTGCTGTGATAGCTTTGTCTGTTTTTGGTATCAGGGAAATAGTAATCACATAGAATGAGTTGAAAAGTGTTCCCTCCTCCTCGATTTTGGAAGAGTTTGTGAAGAATTGGTACTAATTATGAATGTACTGTTGGCCAAAATACAAATAACTTACCCAATTCAAAATTCTGTAAGATTTTATTAAAAGAGGATACTTCTAGGATCCCATGATTTGGATTTAAAGCAAATATTGTTTAATCACAGCATGTTAAAATTGCAAGGTCATCTACCCCAGCTCACTGTTTGCTAGATGCCCATCAGTCACCAGTGGAACATACGCTTCTGATGCTGATGGTCTTCATTGGATGGTGAGAACCATTGCACAACACTAGTATTAGAAATCACTTCTTTATATTAAGCTGAAGTCTCCCTCATTGGAACCTCTGTCCATAAGTCCTAATTCTGGCCCAGTGATGCAAACAGACCTGTCTCTCTGCCCCGCATGGCTGCTTATCCCCAGTCCTTTCTGCCAGTCTTCTAGTGGCATAACACCAAACCCTTTCAGGTCATTGCCCTTTTTAGAGGAATGGGATGCTCAAAACTTGTTGGCTGACCATAGCATGGAGGAACTCTTCCTTTGGCCTGGCCACTGTATTTGAAAAGTGCTACCTGCAATCATGAGGGCTTTTTTTGTCGTTTTAACAGCCATTTTTTATTTTGTTGATTCATTTTAGTTTTGATTACAACTGAAACTCTGAGTCTTTTGCATGAGATACAGCTTCTCATTTGCCTTTATTCACACAGTTTTAACCACATTCATTTCATTGGCTTCAGCTGCTCTCTATGCAAAAGTTGGGCCACACTATATAACTATACAGTGCAATAAAAATTTGGACAATTGCTTGGGTTTTGAGAGAATAGAGCTTCAGCTGGGGTCACGTGACTCCTGTGTGCTAGAAAATACCCTTTCAGAATATATCCCTGGGAACACTAAATGCAACTGCATAGAAATGAATGTGAATTTACAAGGCCTGCAAGGCAATCTACAAGAATGAAAATGTTGGGACTACAGGTGTAGTCTTTGTTTAAAGGTAGCATAATTAAAGTGTGTATGCTTTCACAGTTTATGTAAATGTGTCTCGTAGAATACATGTAATGTTCTCTGAGGACAGATGTGATCCTTGGTCCTATATTTGCCACCTAGAGTGAATGCACCATTGGTTTTGGAGGTGTGGGTGTTTTTAGCCCTTTCTCATGTATTTCATGCCTAGTCCTCAGAACAGTCCTGTGGTAGAGATGAGCCCTTCGGTATCAGCTGGCAAAGCTGACTCATGGTAAGTAGATTTCATACCTCATGAGTACCAGAGCTGGAATTCAAACCTGGATCCAATATTAAAACCCATGTTCTTCCTACTCTTCCATGGTGCTTTTCAAGTTTATGGTAAAACCTTTTCCCTTTAGAAAATTATGTAAAAATAAACATTGTGTAGGACTCGGCTAAAACACTGAAATATACTCAAAGCAACAAAAATGCATGTCATTTTTTTTGGCTTTTTAAAATCACTGTTTATTCCATTTGGTAGAGGGTTTTTTTTTTTTCCATACAAATATTTGCAACAATTTTGAATTCCCCAAAACCATACATAGACGATAAATACCATGCTATTAAAGTATTAAATTTGTACAAAAATACTTTACAGTTTAATACTTGTTTGTTACAAATAAAAATACATATTTAAGTGACTCATGATCTTTTTTTTTTTTTTCTTAACATGATTCTGCTTTATACTTTCTTGCCCTGGCGGTTCTGAAATGTGATTGAAGTAATATATTTCTTTGCACAAAAAGAAAGGTGAACTTTTTCCTTAAACAAAGGACACAGTGTTCAAATGCTTTGCCTAAGTGGTAGTTTGAATTATTGACCAAAATGAAAATGTTGGGAAAATAATCATTTTGATATGGAGATTCTACCATCAACATACAGATCTATTTTTTTTTATTCACCAAATAACAGTTATTAGTGTAGCTATTCAAAATATCTGAACAAATGAAAACAGTTGCTGACAAACAGTAAAAGCAACTGTCACGATTTATTGCTTTGAGGGATGGTAATAATTGGCAATGCATTTTGTGAAAAATGTATTTACAATTTCAGTAAGTGGCATGGCTCAGAACAGAAGATAGTCCAGTGTCATTTTTAAGTACATGTGCTGTACACCCCTCAGTATTACCAGTTTTCAAAACATGTCAAGCAGTATGAGTTTGATTTGCCTATCATTAAGATGAACCTCATTTTAATAGACTCTTCATTCTCTCTTAAGTTCTTAGTCTTGAATTTTAAAAATAAGGTAATATAACTAATTCTCAGTGTGACTACACACTCTAATTCATTATCAGAGATTTTCAGCTATTAAAAATGTGTCCTTAAAAAAAAAAAACAGGTCACAAGACATATCCTGTTTGATAATTTGTTGCATAGGGAATAGCATACATCTTAGTTTTAAAAATCATTCCTATACTTGGGCAAAACATTTACCACCACCTATTACGGTCTCCTACGTGCATCATTGCGGAAATATTTTAAGATAACTTAATTTTATGCCTGTGCCCCTCCCATCCTTGTAGTCCCAGCAGTTTACCAAACTCTAATTCCCCTAGTAGAGCCAGCTTATGAAAAGCCTTGTTGGTCAAATTCTTACATTAATGACTTCATAGTAAGAAACTGATTTCAAAGTGAATTAAGGAAATTATCATAGAGAATATTTTCAAACAGGCATTTCTTTTTTTTTAAAAAGTGATAGTAAGATGAACTTGTAAAAAATTTCCTCTGATGTTAATTGTGGGGAGGGGCAACCTACCTATTCTTCTCTACCATTGGGCCAGGCAGGGAACTGCCTGCCATATACCATAGTGGTCACCAAAAAAGAAACCTCTTCAACTTGAAAAGGGAAGTGAACATGAGCCATGAGAGAGATTTAAAAGACCGCTGTGCTTGCAGTTAATGCCACGTGATTATCTGTGCTTCAAACGTCACAGAAATCTTAAAGGGATTTTTAGCACCATGTAGACAGTCTTTTGTCCCGCTTTATAAAAAGCTTTGCTATAATGTATTAGTGGGTTCTCGTGTCTCCAAATTACCACCGTGGCTAGGCTGCTGGAAAAAAGCACTATTCTGTTCACTCCAGTCTCCTGGCAGAGTCTGTTCTATAGACTTCTGCGAAGCCAGTGGGTTTCTGCTTATAACCAGGTCCAGCTTGTTACCGGATTCTGCTATGAGGGGCACAACTAGGCAGCAGTCAAAGTCTCTTGTTCGGACGTGATTAACCTGAAAGGTCAAGAAGAGCCATTTTCAGTTATTGTAACTGTAATTCCCAAAGGCCAGAGGAATACTTCAGGTGCAACAAGTTGTTTACAGTCTTGAAAGCGCTAAAGAGAGTACCATGTACGGAGAGGTCAATCCCTGCTCTGACTACGCTGTATATAGTGTGGGTATTGTCTCACCTGTCCTGTAAGGCAGGGAAGAAGTACACACCCTACCATCCTCATGCCAAGCAGGGCGCCTCACCTGTGGGGGGTTCTCTGAGTGCTGAATGTGATCCCCAATTTACAGGTGAGAAAAGCGAAGCCCGGAGAGGTTAAGAGCTTGGTCTTAGCTCAGCAGTTGGTGAGGTTCAGGCTAGGATGTAATCGCAGGCAGTCTGTCTGATTCCAAAGCCTGTGCTCTTAACCGTGATGCTGAACTACTCTCTTCTAAGCGAGCTCATCCCCTCTTCAGCTCATACATGTGCTCATCTTCTTCCACTTCTCCGTCACAAACAAAAGTTTAAACATCATCTACATGCTGCTTCCTCTCCTTGACTTCCCAGCGGCTCCTCGATCTTCTCAGGTGTGGGCCCTGACACACTGCACCGCTGGCAGTGTACCCGCTTGTCACACCCAGGAATGCTCTGGAGCTCATCCTCCCGGGCCTCTAGCTTTGCTGATCTCGACACTCTCCTTGCTGGGTTCCTATGACACCCCTTTGTTTTGATCATTTTACCACTTTAACTGTTCACTTTCAGTCTTTTCCTGCCTTTATTTCTTCCTGTCCTTTAAATTGTGTTATGGTTAGAATTCTATCTTTGGTTCTCTTCTCTTCCTTAAGCCCGCCAAAAGCAACTTGATCCGAACCCATGCCTTTGGTATTCTAAATCTTTAGCTCCATCTCTAACATCTCTCCTGCCCAGCAGATCCAAACTGCCAGCTGCCTTCCACACTGCTCTATTAGGAAGTCTGAGATACTGAAGTCTCATTAGGTCTGAGTCAGGCGTCTTACCCACACCTACCTGGTCTTCTTGTCTGTGATCTTCCTCTTCCCTGTCATACCTCCAGCCACCCACAATAATATCATGTTGCCTAAATTACAAATTACGTCGTCATTCTGCTGAAGAAATTATTATGCCTCCAGCAGAAAGCCCAAGAGCTTTACCATACTATGAACGTAGTCTACTTTTATAGCCTCAACTTCCATGACAGTAGGAATAGCTCCAATTTATAGATTAGGAAGACACTCATAGAGGTTAAGTAACTTGTCCGTAGTTGTTCATTCAGCAAATATTAGAGCATCTATGGGAAATGAAGTGTCCCCATGCTCCTAGGATAAGACTGATTGTTCTACTGCCATGTTAAAAATAACTACCAGAATTGGTTTTAAAACTACCTAATTGATCAATGCCAACTTGCTTCAGTGAACACATCTCTGAAAGCCAACCCATCAGTGGCAGCCTCATGCTTTGAAAGTCAGCTGTTTGGTGACAGACTCATTCCAGGTAAGTACGTTTCTAAGATTGATGTCAACCCACTCGTTTTCCTGCAAAA
>RJWJ010046385.1:0-11386 GCA_004363605.1 Indri indri | reverse complement strand
ATAAACATTCGGGTGCAGGTGTCTTTCTTATAGAGTATCATTTGATCTTTTGGGTAGATGCCCAGTAATGGGATTGCTGGATCGAATGGTACTTCTAATTGTATCTCTTTAAGGTATCTCCATATTGCTTTCCACAGAGGTTGCACTAGTTTGCAGTCCCACCAGCAGTGTATGAGTGTTCCTATCTCTCTGCATCCACCCCAACATTTATTGTTTTAGGACTTTTTGATAAAGGCCAGTTTCACTGGAGATAAGTGATATCTCATTGTGGTTTTGGTTTGCATTTCCCTGATGATTAGAGATGTTTTACTGTCTTTTCTTACACACACACACAAACATATACACCAACAATGCCAATAACACCCTTGGCATGAAACCATGGTTCTATTTAGGTAATTAAGTGGAAAGATGACTAGAAATGGAAATACTGATGCCGAAAATGTGAGCTATTTCTCAAAGCTTGACACAACTCACTTTCCAAAAGGCTTGTATTCATTTACATTTCTTCATTTCTCCAAAGCCTTGAGTGCTTTAAAAATGAAAATTCATGCATATTCTTAATGCCCGAGGAAATCAGCTAGTCTGAAGAGACCTTCGCACAAGGGGCCTGACCCTTGCCCTCTGATGATGGCAGGACGTTGACACTGTCACCCGTCTCAGCTTGGCGCAGAGTCCACTCCTGTGCTGCTCATGCTGCACCGCGCCGACCCCCTGCCAAACTGCGCTGCATCTGCGGAGACAGTCAGCGCCAAGACACCGGGTGCCTTCCATGGGGCACTGGCTCTGGACACCCGCTCCCATGGGATGCACTTTCCCAGTGGCGTTGGTAGCTTGAGGCAGGGTGCAGAGTGCGTCCGGGTGTGGGCAGCTCCCACACTGCACATACAAACTGAAAGACAGAGGGAAGGGGCCTTCTTCCAGATTATTCTAAAATCTGTTCTTGGCATTTCCTGCCACATCCCCCCCAGTGATCTCCACATGTCACGCAGCGGGAAGAGAAGGAAAACATCACCCACGCATTCACCATAGCGCGCCCCTGGATGGGCCCTGGGTGGGGCAGGGCGGTGTTAATCGAGGGGAAACAGCCTTTTGCCCAGAGACAGTGCCCTGAGAGAGATGCATTCCCCCCATTTTCTGCACCTTAGAGTGACATTCCCCGCAAACCTGCTGAAGGGTGATTTCAGAGGAAAGAGCAGCGTGGCTGAGCACCAGCACAGCCTACTTCCAGAGTATTTCTGGAAGCGCACACAATATGCTTTGCATTTGCTTCCAGTCTATAAATATCCCAGGAACAACTTGAGTCCATAAATACTGTACTCAGAATGCTTTGGCGGAAACATCTCACACCAGTCAGTCATCTGTTCACCAATGCGACGGTTCACTGCCCCAGCGTCGTGCAGAGTCATCCGCGAGGTCAGGGTCACGTCAGGGAACAAGCATGTGCCAGCAACCGGAGATGACCGCGCAGCCTGTCCTTCCTGCAGTTTGCTCTCTCTCGGCCCCCACCCGGCTCTCAGGCCACCTCCAGGTGGAAAGTGACAGATGACGCCTCTTTAGCAAAAGCCCACAGGAAGACGTGGAATCTTTAACAAAATTCTCAAGAGACTACAGTCAGGGAAGAGCCCGATACGCTGGCAGAATACTTTATCCGGAGTACTCTATGCCCGTGGACCGTGCTGGGAGCGGTTTTCCTTTGTCTTCACCACGGATCTATGCTGTGGGCACTGTTACCTCTGCTCCGCCAGTGAGAGAAACCAAGGCTTGGCAAGATTAAGACGCACCCTGCGAATAAGCAGGACTCTCGCTTGGAGCTCACACAGAACACAGCTTGGACAGGGACAGACAGACGAAGCCACGGCGTCGCGTCCATATGCCAAAGGGTCAGACATCTCCACCGTTTTCTTTTTGAAAGCTAAACAATCACATTGACAAAGTGATTTCTAATGCACACTCATTTTCAACTTAGAGTAGAAAAGGTATTTAGGGGAGATGCTGGTGTTTCCCTTTTCCAGACAAGAAAACCGAGGCTCAGAGAAGATAAGCTACTTGCTCAAAGTCACACAGTAGAGAAGAGACTCAGGAGCAGAATTTTGATTTTCTGATTTCTATTTCAGTGTCCTTTCCCCATGCTAAGGACACAAATGCCATCCTACCAGAGTAAAGAATCCAGCCATGACCAGCCCACGCCTCTCGGAATTTGTCCTGGAGCCGGAGCCGGCGTCCGTGGGGAGCTCGGGGCGTGGGGCGCGCGGGCTTGGCTGCTGCTGCGGTGCGTGGCGTGGACGCCAGAAGCCTGCCGCGTCCCGCTCGACCCAGAGCACGCAGGCCTGGGAGGGCCCTGCAGAGGGAACGAGGTGCGGAGGGGTCCAAATGGAAGAAAGTGCGGAGGCGTAAGCAACGGTTTGTCTAGTTAAGCCTGCAGAGCACTGCAGGCCGCGGGAGGGCTGCCTGCTGCACGCCAGTCTCCGCACCAGGCCGCGCCCCAGCACAACGCGTGGGCGGCACCGCCGGGACGCACGTGCCGCTGGGCAGCGCCAAAGGAGCAGCAGTGTAGGGGGCGGCAGGAGCCACGCCCACCGGGCCGGGAGTGGCGGCGCACAGGCCAGGACCGCCTGTGTCGCAAACATTATCAGCCGGGCCACCGTGCCCGTCCCACCTTCGGTCCACACGCGAAGGCCGCTTCATCCCACGGCCGCGAGGGCCGCAGGTCTCTGCTCGCACGGCCTGGCCTTCTGAGGGAAAGTCACGACAAACCAGCAGCAGTACCTTCCACGTGTGCGCAGTGCCACTCAGAGAGACAGAATTGGGCGTTAGAAACTGACTGGCGGGCAGGATGAGCTGGGCAGCGGGACGTCCTCTCTCAGAAGGGGACAGAGGGGACCGAGCAGCGGAGCTGCTGGGTGGGAAGCGCCGGGACGCCCATGTGGTCCGAGTGGAGCAGGGGCCAAGCCGGCAGGGTCGCAGGCCAGGGTGGGGCCTGGAGTTCGCTCTCCTAAGTCAGGTGGCTCTGCTGGGAACCAGGTGAGGGAGCCCAGTGGCGACTCCTTCGCTCGGTGGGAGCTGTCAGAGCTGGCTCGGTCCTCCCGCCAGCCAGCGTTGTACCTGGCTGTTTTCCCACTCCCCTGCCGGGGGTTACTCTGACAGGAAATGCAGCTTTCCCCATCAGAAGGGTTGGGTGCTGGAGGCTAATCTAGGCAGTGGTGGATCGGAGGGCGGGGAGCGAGTCAGGGAGGGAAGCCTGGTGTCCCTGCTCAGCTTATGCCCAGCGCCCGCCAGTGGCAGCTCAGGCGCCACGGGAACTTCAGCTCAGTGACTATCCACGAGAAATGAGGCTGAAAAGCCAGAGGCGTCCTTAAGAGATTTTCGGAGCTGGAAACGTTGGAGCAGACTGACAGTACGGGCCTGTTGGGAAGGCAGCTGGCCCCGCCGGGCGTCCCTGCAGCCTTGCTGAATGAGGCAGATGGCACAGCGACCAGGCTCCAGATACCAAGCAGTTTCTGTGGCACCTAAATAGGTCAAGGTGACGACAGCATGACCACCACCTACCATACAACTGCTGCCTGAGGCACTGTTTGCTCCTAGCTCACAGAGTGCTGGCCCCTGGTGGGGGTCCGGTAGCTGCAGCACAAACTGACTTCACAGTAGCACAGACCTGGGCCCATTGCATCGTCCCGTGGGACTCGGGGCAAGGAAGCCAAAAAAACTGCATTGACACTCTGGAGGCTGCTTTTGCTGTGAGACTTACTATCTTCCATGTCTAGTCCAAGCATCTGGTTTTTCCGTCGGCATCCATTGCACCAACTTGTTAGCAGGTAAGTAGGGTGAACTCTCAGACCTGCGGGTCTTGACAGTGACCTCTCAATTGTATCCTAACTCCATCTTTTGAAAGAGCCCAGAAGACATTCCTGTCACTGAGGTGGGTGGAGGAGGAGCGCTACACTCTTAGGAGCACACTAGTGGCCGTCCTCTGCAGGACAGAGTGCAGGCAGGGGGTACTGCCGGGGACTGAGCTCTGCGATTTAAATGGAGGTGCCAAGAGGCAAACACGGCAAAGCCCAGCTGTGGCGCTGCTCTGTCAGAGGCAGAGGAGGCACAAGGCCACCGTGAGCAGCCGTTTTTGTGGGGGCAGCACAAGGATCTCCTCTAGCTAATCAGTCATGGGATTAATTAGGACCAAAACCTATCGTTTAGCCCAATAAGGTTGTACCTGCGTAACACAAACAAAAGAGAACAAAAACAAACACGGTCCAGGTTTGGTTAAAAGGAGACTCTTTTGAGCCCCACACGGGAGAGTCAGGGCTCACTGCTCACACCCCAGGCCTGCTGCAACTCCTCGCGCTCTCTGACCACTGGCAAGACCACCCACACTGAGCCTGACCTTTCCTGACAGCCAGCATTGGGTCCTCCGCCCAGCCATGCTGCCGACCTGAGCCTGAATCCCAAGCTCATCCCCTTCACTCTCATCCCTGTCCTGAGCCGCCCTTCACGCCCACGCCAGACATCCGTCTGCGGTCCAGCCCTGTCCCAGAGCTGGGGCACTTCCTAAATGGACATTTACAAAACAGTGTAGTGATTACCAGGAGCCAGAGGTCAGCATGAGCTGCATGCAGGTCTCTTCTGCTACCCTCTTTATAGCATCACCAAGCTGGGACACCGGCATTCATTCATTCAAAAATACTACTGTCTTCTGTGTGCTGAACGCTGTTCTAGTTACCAGAAACAAAAAGGCGATTAAACCAGCCCTCTGCCCTTATTCGACTCATAATTCTAGTGGGAAATTTAACAATTAGAATGATTTGCAGCAGGCTGTCTCCTGGGTTTTCAGTTTCAGTGAGACCAGTGGACTAGCCTTCCTGTATTCCACAGACGGCGTCAGACAACCTTGGTCCCTCTCTCAACCTGTCACCCGCCTCTGACCCATGAGGTGGAGGCTGGAGGCTGCACACAAGCAGATTTCTGTAAAGAATATAGAAAGGGAGCATTTTACGAAAGGCCCCCAAAGAATTACTGTGAAGAATTTGGGATTGCCTGCTAGTCAGGAACACTGCATCCTGGCAGCATGAGGGCTGAGTTTAGAGTCTCCTGGGCTCCCAACTGTCACAGGAGAAGACATAGTCCTTGGGAAAGCACTACAGCTGTCCCCTGGATGTCAGGAAGGGCAAGACAGGAACCGCCTGAAGGCAGAAGGGAGGGACTGGCACTTCCGGAGTCAGGTAGGGTGAGAATGTGGGCGTTTCCCTGGTAGAGAAGTCCGAGGCGGTCTGGGGTCGATCCTGTTAACTGCCCCCTTCCCAAAAGGGCTGCATCCTCAGGTGAGAAGACCCTGAGATAGGGGTTCTGCTTTAGGGCCTGGGACATGCAGGGCGCCTCCCAGGAGTCCCCAAGGAACCTATCCCCGAGTCTCACAGAAGAGCAAGGACCCTTCCCATGATCAAGGGCTCTGACAGAGAGAACTACCCAGTGAACCAGCCCAGCAGGAAGCCACTGTCTCCTGCCTTCTGGCCCCTGTTCCCTGCCCCCCAGCCCTGAAGGAGCTGGAAAGGGCGGGCAGGGTGTAGCTGGAGCAGGGAAAGGGGGCGGCTGACACAGCCATCCAGCACTGCGAGCCCAGCCCCGAGCAGCAGGGGGAGGAGCGGGTGCTTGGGGCGGAGAGGGAGGGAAAAGGTGCCCTGGTTGTCATCCAGCCTGTGCAGCCCTGAGTACAGCAGTGCTGTAGACCAGTAATGCGAGGTGACACGACTGACATGCATGTCAGGTGGTGCTTAGTGCCATGAAACCCACCAAAGCAGGCTAAGCAGGTGGGAGCATGGCCACGGCGCGGGGTGGAGGCCAGGCAGAGGCTGCTGCAGCCACTAAGGACTATGAGCCCCCAGACTGAGGGGGGAGCTCTCCATGCAGCCTCCCAGCCCCCGCAGGCACTTGTGTAGAAGTCATCCTCATCTGCAGCCTGGACCACAGCCAGGGCCAGACTGGCCTTCCTGCCTCCCACCTTGCAATACACTCCCCAGGCTGATGGGACTCGGCAGAAACTCTGCTCTGAGCGTGCTGCTGCTCTACTTAAACTCTCCAGAAGCCTCTGTTTTATTTAGAATAAAACTTTAAGTCGCTGGTGAGGTTGAAGGGGCCCCAAGTGCCCTGGCCTGGACCCATGGTCTGAGCTCCTTCCTGTTTCTCTCCCCTCGCCCGGTGCCCCAAGCTGGCTAACTGCCTTTCAGCTCCTTGAAAGAGCCCACTCAGTCCACCTTCAGGACTTTGCACACACTTCCTCCAAACATGAAGCATTCTTCCCAGCCTCTTCCCAGAACCAACTCTTTCTCATCCTTTAAAACTCATCAGGCAGCACCGATGCGTCTAAGAAGCCTTCCTGGGCCCCTGGACAAAGTTCTCTGTTCCTGCACGCCACGCGCCTTCCTAGCAAAGCTCTGCCCTCGTCACCACGACTGAGTCTCTAGCGGCGACTCCTGTGCAGCAACGCCTCCTCCAGGACGGGAGCAGCGTCCCTCTCTCTGTCAGCTACACACCTTCTGTGCCAACACGACAGGCTCTTAATGAACATCTGCTGTGTGAGTGGCTGAGTTACTAGATAGATGTAAACTGTCACGACAGGGGGAGGGTTGTGCCCAGGTGAAGGCGTGGAGTGAGAAGGCGCACTGCAGACAGAATCCTGGAAACACGGATTTACCTGGTAGGCAGAGAAGGGTCTCCCACCCTTCGGGCTAACACTGTCAGCGGGGGTCAGGGTCTCGCACTGCCAATGGCTCCTTCTCTCTGAGGAGCTCTTTTTTTTGAGGATGTTATGGGGGTCTCTCTGAGGGGCTCTTTTTTTTGAGGATGTTATGGGGGTACAAACGTTTTAGTTACGTGTTTTGACTTTGCCACATCCAAACCATGATTTGAGGCATGCCCTTCCCCCCCCTGCAACGCTCACCACGTCCATTAGTTGTGAGTTTACCCACTTCTAAGCTCTGCCACACCGTGGCATGGAGGGTGAATGTAGCCCCGTATCTCCTTAGAAAGGCCCAGAGCAGAGCCATAATGGTAGGGACAGACATGCTCAGAGCTCTGCACTGGGGAGAGGCCCACTGAGGGGCCTGGACCTCAAGGTGGAGGTGTGAAGAGTGAGGCTTTCCTGAGATTGGGCTTCTTTTGTGATTTCTGAGCTGGTTTGCACATCAGTGTTGCAGACAAGAGGGCCCAGGCAGCTCCAGTCTTGTGATGAATGCACCATAAATTAAAGCCTGAGAGGCAGGTCTCCAAAGTCAGCTCGTGGCCTGGCATATAATTGATCCATAGTCTCCGAGCACTGGTCCTCCGCCTTCCAGGCTGCAGCCTCCAACCTGGGCCTCCCAAGCTCTTCTGGGAGACCAGGGACTTTTGGTTTCATCTCCAACATGTGAAGAGCTTGGAAGTCATCACTTGTCCTTACAGCAAGAGAAAGCTGGACAAACCAAAACTCAGCAGTTTGTCTAGGACTCATCCCAGAATGGAGGTGGCAGAGCTAACAACCACCCCCAAATCCAGACAGGCAGGTATACCTAGAGACAGAGCTTCTGGAACAGAAGCTGCTGAGTGTGAACTGGTGGGAGCACTTCACTGGTAATTTGATGACTTGCTGGAGGCTGAATGTGGACTGGTGTGAGAGGGAGAAACTACTGGGGCCACTGTCTTAAGCGTCCCTACAGTTTTATGGCGTTTCTATCTGGGACCCCACAAGGTTGTCATGGTGAAGATCCTAGAAAGATTCTCCTCCCGGCTCTGGCAGGGGGAGGGGAAGAGCAATGGCTGTGAAGTCTGCCCAGAGCCTTCTCCTTAATGCAGATCTGCTCTCCAGGAGAAAGGACTTTCCAGAGCTTTATCTCAGCAAGGGGAAGGGGATTTCTGCCCCCAATCTCCCCCAGGCTTCCTGTGTCACCTGAGCGGGGAGAAACATAGTCCACCAGGGCCAGGGCTTCTAGAATATAGACCGGAAATGCTGCAGCCAGTGAAAGGTGTAGGGTGCAGGAGAGAAAAAGCCAAAGTCTATACCAACTCCTTCAAATACACAGCCCACCCAAGGAGAAATCTGTGGTCTGAGAGACCAAAATAGATGATCCTAAGGTTAAGGAAACATAAGTTACCTCTGGGGTACAGGACTCATGGCCCAGCTAGCATGGCAAGTTTCTAAATTCCTAAAACTACTAGAAAAACTATTCTTGGCTAAACCCCTGACAATAGGAGCCATCCGGCAAACTATCGGAACTAACTCCTAACTCTGATTTACGACCCAGACCACTACAATGTCAATTGTGCAGCGCACCAGCCTTATAAACATCCTTTCCTGACAAGCAACTGCAGCCCTTACGCCAGTTTCTGCCAGCTGATAGAGATTGCACATACATGGCCTTTGCAACTTTAGTTCACCTTGTGATACAAAGAGTTGAATTCCACCTAATTTTAATGCTAAACGATGCCCCAAAGTGAACGTGGACATGTTACCTATGTTCATGCATTGCACACGTGCTGGGCTCCCTCATAAATTGTATAGCTTTTCCCCCAAACCTGCTGGATATGCATGACTCTATTGTGTAATACAGACCCTACGAGGCATAAAATCCAACCTTCCCTTTCCCTCTCTGTAGAAAGAGAGAGTGCCTTCAGCACACACCAGAAACTGTCTCTTCCAGGCTTGCAAACTGGTATCACAAATAAAGCTTTCTCTTCTACTCTTTAGCCATCCTGGGTGGTCTTTTGGATAACAAATTAATAATCTCGATAACCCTATATCTATTAGGTAACTTTGAATTGATTATGAATAATCATTTTTTAAAAAAAGTATCAGGCCCAGATGTTTTCATTAGTGAATTCAACCAACATTTATGCAATAAATAATATTAAATCTTCACAATCTCTTCCAGATAGTAGAAGCAAAGGGACTACTTCCCAAGTCATCTATGAGGCCAGCATTACCCTAATAATAAAATGAGATGATGACATTATAAAAAAAAAGAAAACTGAAAACCAGTATCTATTGTCTATTTGAACATAAACTCAAATATCTCCAACAAAATATTAGCAAATCAAATACAACAATGTATAAAAGAATTATCCACCACAATCAAGTAAGATTTATTCTAGGTATGCATGGTTTGCCCAACATTCCAAAATCAGTCAAAGTAACCTACCACATCGACTTTCTAAAAAAGAAAAATCATATGATAACATCAAATGACACAGCAATAGACCAAATCCAACATCCATGCATAAAAAAAGTTTTTTAGAAAACTAGAAATAGAACTTCCTCAATGTGACAAAAAATAACTACATTAAAAATAAACTAAAACTGGCATCATAGTTAATAATAAGAGACTAGATGCTTTTCCCCTATGACTAAGGACAAATCTCACTATTCCTATCCAACATCATACTGGAAGTCCTAGCTAGTTCAATAAGACCAAAAGAAAAACAGAAAGGAAAGAAGGAAGGAAGGAGGGGCATACGGATTGAAAAGTGGAAATAAAAACACCTTTATTCATGAACGACTTCACTTTCAATGTAAAAAAACTCACAGAATCTGCAAAAAAAAATGTTTAAAAACCCTCCTGGAACTACTAAGTGAGTATAACGAGGGCACAGAATACAAGTCAATATACAAAATCAATAACTGAATTTTAAACTGGATGAATAACTGACATTTTTTTTTTTTTTGAGACAGAGTCTCACTGTGTTGCCTGGGCTAGAGTGCTGTGGCATCAGCCTAGCTCACGGCAACCTCAAACTCCTGGGCTCAAGCGATCCTCCTGCCTCAGCCTCCCGAGTAGCTGGGACTACAGGCATGTGCCACCATGCCTGGCTAATTTTTTCTATATATTTTTTGTTGTCCAATTAATTTCTTTCTATTTTTAGTAGAGACGGGGTCTCGCTCTTGCTCAGGCTGGTTTCGAACTCCTGAGCTCAAACAATCCGCCTGCCTCGGCCTCCCAGAGAGCTGGGATTACAGGCGTGAGCCACCGCGCCCGGCCAATAACTGACATTTAAAAATTTTAAAAATACCATTTATGAAAGCACCAAAAATGAAATACTTAGATATAAATATGTACAGAATCTGTATACAGAAAACTACAAATATCGATAAAGGAAATAAAAGATCTAAACAAATGGAGAGATAGTCCACATTCATGAATTAGAAGACTCAATATTGATGTTAATTCTTCCCAACTTCATATATATAGATTCAATGTAATCCCAATCAAAATCCCAGAAGCTATTTTATAGATATCAACAAACTAATTCTAAAGTTTATACGGAGATGCAAAAGACTCAGAATACACAACACAATACTGAAGCAGATCGAAGTTAGAGGACTCGCACTACTCAATTTCAAGACTTACAATAAAGCTACAATAATCAGTGTAGTATCAGTGAAAGAAGAGACACATAGATTAATGTAATAGAAAAGAGAATCTAAAAATAGACCCACACAAATATAGTCAGTGTGATGTTTTCCAAAGGCACAAAACATTTCAATGGAGAGAGGACAGTCTTTTCAACAAAAACTGCTGGAACAATTAGATGTCCATCTGCAAAAAATAAACTTAGACACAGATCTTACACAGAAATTAACTTCAAATGGATCATAGACATAAATGAAAAACTATGAAACTTCTAGAAGAAAACACAGGACAGAATCAACATGACCTTGGGTTTAGTGATGAGTTTTTAGGTATGAAATCTAAAGTATGATCCATGAAAGAAAAAATAATAAGCTGGACCTTATTAGAAGTAAAAACTTCTGCTCTGTGAAAGACACTGTTAAGAGAATGAAAATGCAAGCCACAGACTGGGAGAAAATTTTGTGACTCACATACCAAATACAGGACTTGTATTTATAATATACAAAGAATTCTTAAAACTCAACAGTAAAAGAACAACCCAATTTTTAAAAAGTCAAAATATCTGAATAGGCATCTCATAAAGAAGATATATAGATGGCAAATAAGTATATGTAAAGGTGCTCCACGTCTTTTGTCATTAGGGAAATGCACATGAAAATAAGAATGACAATCACTGTGGACCTACCAGGATGGCTGAAATCCAGAACCAAATTGCCAGCAAAGATGCAGCAAAAGCTGTGCTCCTTTCACTGCTGGTGGGGATGCAAATGGCGCAGCCACTTTGCAAGACGGTTTGTCAGTTTCTTACAGAGCTAAATATAATCATAATATGCTCTTTAATATGATCATAACATAATCACAAACATACTAGGATTAGCAATTGTACTTCTAGACATTTACCCAACTGATTTGAAAACTTATATTCATGCAAAAACCTGCACATGAAAGTTTATAACAGGTTTATCCATAATTTCCAAAAACTGGAAGAAACAAAGATGTCTTTTTTTTTTTTTTTT
>RJWJ010046384.1:0-11398 GCA_004363605.1 Indri indri | reverse complement strand
TAATCTTTCTGGAGGGCGGATTGGCACTCGCATCAAAAGCTCTCGAAACGTGTTTAACCTTTAACTCGGCAATTCCACTTATAGGAATTTACCCTAAGGAGAAACTCAGGAACAAGGGAACAAAGATTTATCTCAAAAGATTTATGTACTGGAATATTTGCACCATTGCTTACGACATCAAAAGACTGAAAACAAACTAAATGTCCAACTCCAGGGTGCTTAGTAAATAATTTGTGCACTCATTAAAACTCCTGCTGTAGAAGAATATTCAATGCCATTGCATGTGTTTACAAACCATCCAGTGAGAAGTCTTACAAAACAGAAATGCGCAGTGCAATCCGGTTATGCTCCCCGGGCCCCCACAGCAGGCTGGAAGGACACCCCCAGGGCCTGCAGCGATCTCAGGGTAAGTGGGCAACGGGCAATTTTGTATTTTCTTTTTTGGATTTTATTATACATTCTAAATTTTCTACATTGGACCTGATCGGTATTTGTAATCGGGAAAATTATAAGGAATATTTTTAAAATCCTATTAGCAATGTTAGAGAGCCTGTTCTCCTCCAGGTACCCGCTTGCTGGGGAAGGAAGCTGAGAAAATTGCGCCACTCAGCGTGGGCGTCGCCTGCAGGGTTTCTACAACTCGCAAGGACCCTGCAGACTCATGCCTTTGACCAAGAGGCCCATAGGGAGCGCCCTGGGGACACAGCCAGCCCCAGCTGACTCAACTGGCACTAATTATGCAAATGAACTATTGCCCATCAGGAAGACTGGTCGTGGCTGCCGTTTCTATTTGTTGGTCGGTGGCCGGACCCAAATGCACTGAGTAGGCGCGACCACCAGAAGGCTTCATTCATTCTGGGAGGGAACGTCTGTCACGGGTTGCATGACCCTGCCTCTTGCCGTCCTTTCCAGGTGCGGGTTTAAATTGATTGCGTGGTATCAGGCCATCGGGAGCACGCCATGCATCTCGGAGCTGGCGGACCACGGCAGAGACACGTTTCTAACACCCCGTCAGGCACATCTCAGGAGAAGGCCCCACCCAAACTCATTATTATTGGAACCTAAGATCTGGAAGTTTCATTATTACAAAATAAGTATTCTCAAAGCTCCTGGTTCAGGAACGCAGAGGGAAGTGAGCATGTACCGACGCCCTGTGTGAGCCTGGTGCCTGACACGCATGTCCTGGCTCAGCCCTCAGAATGACGCCCAGCTCACTGCTCCAGCAGCAGCCGGTCTCACAGGAACGCGAGCGCCACTGCCCCAGGGGAGGCCGCAGTCGTTTTATAACCTCACAGCCAGCGAGGGCGCAGGACACAAACTCCTCGCGGACTCCAGGGCAAGGGCTCTCTCTGCTTTTACGCCAGCGCCTCTCGCCACGGTCTGGTTTGAATTAATGGGAGATTTTTAAATCCAGATGTTCAGGCTGCAGCCCACACTAAGTCCAGCGGACCCCCGGGGTGGGGCCCTGACATCAGGACACTTAACCCCCCAGGAGGCTCTGGTGCGTGCGCAGCCCAGGTGAGAACCGCCGCAGGTGCAGGGAGGGAACCCTTGAGTCTTCAAATCACCACGTGTGCCCTGGTCGTTTCAAGACATTGCTCGGGATTCGTGGGTCTAAACACTCCTTAAATGCCCCCGGGGCAAGCAGGCGGCTTTGGCCTCGAGAGCACCTCCAGGAGGGAAGCCATTGTCCTGCAGTTCACAGCATGGTCCGGCCTGTTGGGAGACTTCCTGGGGACCAGGTGTAAATTTCCAAGCCAGTGTCAGGTGCCAGGAGGACAGGCTATGTGGTAGCGCATCCACCTGCCCTTCAGAGACTGGGACCTCCTGGACCACCCGGCTTGGGGCAAGTGGGGGACAAGCCAAGGTTGACCGCACAGGGCCATGGAGGCAACCCCTTCTCCGCCATTTCTCACAGCATTAACTTTGTTTAGTTCTTGAGGCGCTAAGGAAGTTTCTTCCCTTCACAGCAGGTCTCGGGAGTGGGTGGTCCACCCGGGCAATTCCCTGTGGCCCTGCCCCGTGGGTCAGGGCACCTCCCAGGAGGGGACACCAACTCCCCACGAGGCTGCTCCTGCTTCCCCAGAGCTAGGAACAGGGCAAGCACCCTCCTCTGCTCCCCTGGGGAAGGGTGCCAGCCCCTTACAGTCCCAGGAGTGTCATTTATAGACTGATGAAGGGTACCCAGTGGACCCCTAAAGAGTCTTGCTGTCTGCCACCCCTAGAGAATGACTGGCCCACGGACAGCAGAGCTCTGTGCCACCTGGTCCCCTCCACTAGGACACAGGGGCCCCCGGTGCTGACGGGCCGCAGTGCCCGCAGCAGAGGCGGCTGCTGAGGGAGATGGGCCAGCCCGCATGGCGGGGGAGCAGGAGCCGCGTTCCTCATGAACGCAACATTGCAGCAACCAAGAGACAACTCTATTGGGAGAACAAGAGCTAATTAAATTTACTGGGATCATTGAAGAGGAAATTATTTAATATTCTGAACAGAATTTAATATTTGGAAGCATGAACAGCCTTGGTTCGTTGTGGATGGGTTTTCTACCACCGGGGTCTGCACTCAGCAGGGCTCGAGCACAGATTGGGGTGGGGAGCCGGGGTGCGGAGAGGGACGTGCCAGGGGAGGAGGAGAGGGAATCGGGGCATGGGCAGGGCCAGTCCCCTGTGTAATCCTGGACGATTCTGTTCTGGATTCTGAGGATCCCCTCGGGTGCCTCTGCGGTGAATCGAAAGCCATATCCATGGGCTCTGCGGCCTCTGACCTCTGCCTGCATTTGCTCCCCTGCCTGTGACCCAGGGTCGTGCTGGCCAAGTCGCACGTGCAGGAGGACAGGAGCAGGAAGCTGACACCATTCCTCGGGATACACAAGTCTAAACAGCACCGTGTCTTGCGGGGAGATAGCAGGAGAAATGGGCGCTTTAGGGGCCCAAGTTTGCCCCTCAGGAGTCACTCAGCCCTATTTCCCGAGCCACTCCGGGACCATCCTCGAAGCTCCTCGAGGAGAACTGCTCCCGAGCTGCCCACGCGTGTTGGCAACGCCCTACGGCGCTCACAGGGCTGCCGTGACGTGCCCTCCAGAGGGGACGCCCTGGAAAATGTGAGCCGTGGCCGGGACCCTCCCCGGAGAGCTTGCCAGTGGGGTCTCAGGCCAGGAGTCACCGTCGGCGCCCCCAGGCCAGGCCACTCACTCCTCTGTAAGGGAAAAACCTAATCTCCCAGTGGGAACTGGGGAGCTGAGAGGGACGGAAGCTCCAGATGAGTGCTGGGCAGCCTCGGAGACAAGGATGCCCAGCCCAGCTCCCAGACATGTGGCGCAGAGTCGAAAATACTTATTAATAGGTAACAAATGACAGAAACTCACCTCACCCAGCTTCATCAGAAAGAAATTCATTGGTGACCAGGGGCGGGGAGTCCAGGGGTGGAAGTGGCCTCAAAGACTCAATGTTCTCTCTCCCTCTCTCTCTCTCTCAGCCCTCCACTCCCCCGTCTCCATCTCCCACACACCCTCTGTCCTCCCTCCTGTTAACCTCATCTTCCTGTTGCACGTCAGCTTCCTCCACGGACCTGCAGGCTGTCAGTGCTCCAGCCAAGCCCCCCGGCGGACAGAAACAGCAACTTCCCCAGACCCACGTGGGACAGAAGCCACAGTGAAGGACACACATTGGCCTGACCCCAGCATGGTCCCTGCACCAATTCTGGTCCCATGAGAAGGGCTCAGAGAGACTGACCCATTGGGGTCCATGCACACACCTGAGGAGGGGGAGAGCACAGAAGGACATTGGGAGTGGGGAGGTCCCCAGAAGGAGAGGCAGGCAGAGGCCACAGCAGTAGGGCCCCAGGGGTGCCTGGTCTTCCACACGCATGGGGGGGATCGTTGCCGTACACGCAGCACCTGGGGCGCCACTGGCGGAGGATGTTGCAAAAACACCTTTGAGACTCACACCCACGGCACCAGAGCACAAGGAGACACCTGATCAAATTCCAGCCCTGGCAGATGCTATAGCCAGCTGTCAGTGCGATTGGTGCGACCCGTCAGTCAGAATCCAGTGGCTATTTTTACTAACTGCAAGTGACTCTATGCGCATCGCAGCCCGGGGCCTGGAGATGGGCTTCGCAACTGGAATTTAAAGCTAACAGACCCAACGCCAGGTGGGTTGGTAGAGTTTTCCATCATGAGTCATCAGCAGCTGCCCTCGGGGCATCAGTTCTGGCTCCTTCTCCCATCCTTCCCAACCCTCACCCCAACACGTGGGGGGTTCCAAGAGCCAGAGTCCCTGCGTGCCGCCCCAAAGAACAAAGCCCTGAGATGAGCTTGTATTTTGCTTCTTTTAATTGTCTCTCTCACTCAGCTTCCTGTTCAAACAGATTATCATGCAAGTCTGTAATCCCCGTTTAAGCACCTAAACCCCTCTAAAATAACCTATTAATCAATTCCCACTTCTGCCTATTGCCATTAACCTGTTTGTCTTCTGTGTCTTTGGCAGCTCATCTCTCGTCACTGAGTTCATCTGGCATGCAGCGCTGGGGTCCAGTCCAGAGGCAGGCGAGGGGCAGGGGCCTGGAGCCCAGGAGGACAGAGCCACCTCCAAGCAACTCCTGTGCTTCCTGGAGGCGGCCCTCGCACTGGCGAACGAGACAGGTGAGACCTGCAGACCCACCTTCGCCTGGCCACAGGGCAGCCCCCGCCACCACGCCAGCAGAGCCGCAGCTGAGTGGAAAGGGTGGGTTATATATACTAACAGGACACTAGGACCGGGATACATTATAACCACAAAAGCATGTTCCAGAACTGTATGCATAAAATGCCATGCATATAGGAGAAAGGATTTCATCTACCTGAAACTTTCTGGAAAAAAGGCACCACCCACTTTATCACTGTGCTGGGGGAATGGGCAGTTGAGAAAGCAGATCGGCCAGAGAACTTTTATCTTCCATTTTTCAACTTGTTTGCACTGATTTCCTGTTTTGCCTATGAGCGAACATGCTTTTTTTCATAGAAAAATGGTTTTAAGAGATTTTTCTTAAAAATGGTTTTAAGAGCAGAAGTGTAGAGTTTGTATACAATTGAAGTTACGTATAATCGGTTTCAAAATAAACTGTTATGATTATAACATTTTTGTGTAAGCCTCTAGAAGATACACAAAAGAGAAAGGAATCAGAGCATAACACTATGAAAATCAACAAATCACCAAGGAAGACAGAAAGAGGAAGAAAGGAACAAAGGAACGATAAAACAGAAAACAAATTAACAAAATGTCAAGAGTAATCCTCACCTATTGATAATTACTTTAAATGTAAATAGATTAAATTCTCTAAACAAAAGACATAGAGTGGCTGAATGGATTTAAAAGGCAAGATCTAACAATCCATTGTGTACAAGAGACTCATTGTGGCCTTAGGACTGAAGGAAAAGGGATGAAAAAATATATTCCATGCAAAAGGTGACAAAAAGAGGCGGGGGTGACTCCGCTTATATCAGGTAAAACAGACTTTACGTCAAAATCTGTCACAAGAGACAAAGAAGTTCCTTATACAATGATACAACAGAAAGATAAACCAACTATAAGTATACACGCACCCAGCATCAAAGCACCTAAATCCATAAAGCAAACCCTGACAGATCCAAAGTAGGAGGCAGAGAGCAGTGCAATAATAGCGGGAGACTTCAACGCCCCACTCCCCGTAACGGATAAATCATCTGGGCAGAAAACCCGCAATGACTCAGCAGAACTAAGCAATGCTATAGACCAAAAGAACCTAACAGACACTTGCAGAACTTTCTACTCAATAGCAGAAAAATACACATTCTTCTCAAGTGCACAGGGAACATTCCCCAGGATAGATCACATGTCAGGTCACAAAACAAATCCTAACAAGTTTAAGATCTGAATCATTCCAAGAATCTTTTCTGACCACCAGGGAACGAAACTAGACATCACTAATGGCAAGAAAGCAAGAAAACTCACAAATACACAGAAACTAAACAACCACACTTTTGAACAATGACTGAGTCAAAAAGGAGATCAAAAGAGAATTTAAAAAAATATCTTGAGACAAAAACACAACATACCAAAGCCATAGAATGTAGCAAAAGCAGTTCTACGAGGGCAGTTTACAGCAAGAAATTCCCATGTTTAAAAAGAAATCAGAAAGAAGATCTCAAATAAACAACCTACTCTATACTTCAAGACACTAGAGAAAGAACAAATTAAGCCCAAAGTTAGAAGAAAGGAAATAATAAAGATGAGAGCAGAAATAAGTCAAAAATAGAGTAGAAAAACAAAATCAACAAAACTAAGAGTTGGTTTTTTTTTTTTGTTTTTTTTTTTGAGACAGAGTCTCACTGTCTTGCCTGGGGCGAGTGCCGTGGCATCAGCCTAGCTCACAGCAACCTCAAACTCCTGGGCTCAAGCAATCCTACTGTCTCAGCCTCCCGAGTAGCTGGGACTACAGGCATGTGCCACCATGCCCAGCTAATTTTTTCTATATATATTTTTAGCTGTCCAATTAATTTCTTTCTATTTTTGGTAGAGACGGGGTCTTGCTCTTGCTCAGGCTGGTCTCGAACTCCTGAGCTCAGGACAATCCGCCTGCCTCGGCCTCCCAGAGTGCTAGGATTACAGGCATGAGCCACCGCGCCTGGCCAAGAGTTGGTTTTTTTTGAAAAAAAAACAAACAAAATTGACAAACCATTAGCAAGACTAAGGAACAAAGAAAGAAAACGCAAACAAAATCAGAAATGTAAGCACCATTACAACATGTGCCTCCAAAACAAAAGGGCTCATGAGGGACTGTTATGAACAAGTATAGGCCAACGAATCGGATAATCTAGAATAAACGGGTAAATTCCTAGAAACATACAACCTACAGAAATTGAATCAGGAAGAAATAGGAAGTCTAAACGGACCAATTATAAAGGAGGAGATTGAATCAGTAATAAAAAACTCCCAGCCGAGAAAAGGATCTGATGGCTTCACAGGTGAATTCTACCAAACATTCCAAGAAGAATTAATACCAATCCTTCTTAAGTTCTTCCAAAAAATAGAAAAAGAGGTAACACTTGCAAACTCATTTTATGAGGCTAGCATCACCCTGATGCCACAGTCAGACAAAGACACTGTAAGAAAACAAAACTACAGGCCAATATCCTTGATGAATATAGATGCAAGGAATCCTCAGTAAAATGCTAGCAAAAGGACTGCACACACGGGCAAGTGGGATTTATCCCTGGAGTGCAAGCAAGGATGGTTCAACATGCACAAATCGATGTGCTACGTACACTACATTAACTGAGTGCAAGGGGAAAACCACGTAATTGTCTCTCTTGATAGACACAGAAAAAGCATTTGACAAAGTCAAACATCCATTCATGATTAAAACTCTCAACAAAATAGGTACAGAAGGAACTTAACACAATAAAAGCCCACTAACATATAACCAACTGGGGACACGGAAAGCTTTCCCTCCAAGACCTAGTACAAGGCAAGCATGCTATTCTCACCATTTCTATTCAGCACAGTGCTTGAATTCCTAGCCGGAGCACTTAGACAAGAAAAAGAAATAAAAGGCATCCAAACCAGAAAAAAAGCAGCAGCAGAGCATGTGTATTAGAGAAAAGAAAATCTCTTTAGGTTCCCAAATTTGCACACACATGTGCAGGAGGAAGTTAGCATTAAAATGGCCAGAAACAGACCTAATGCATGCTCCGTGCCCAGAGCGCGCACTCTGAGCTCTGGTAGGCTCGGGGCCTGGAATTCTCTGGGACAGGTACAGAAGTCTCCGGAAGCCCAGCTCAGCCCCACCAGGCCTCTAAGCCCGAGGCTGGGGTCAGAGCTCATGGGCCGCGGTCGCTGCACTCCTCCCTGCTGCAATTCAGCCTTGTCCCCCCTCAAGACCCCTCGTGTTCAGCCCTGCTTCGGCCACCGGGTCTGCCAACAGTCCAGCCAGCCCAGGGCACGTCGGTTCACCGTCTCTGGCTTAAGCATTTGTTACCTAGACGGAAGCAGCCTCCTCGTCCAAGATGCAGCGCCACCTGGCCAGGGAGGAAGGGAACGAATTGGCCTCTTGCAACAAAGCCTTTCCTACCGGGGAGGGTCCGCATGGGTGGGCAGACAGGGCGAGGCCAGGGGAGCTCAAGATGCCCCATCGAGGGCCCAGAACCCACCTGTCCAGCAAGCAAAGAGACGGACAGTGTGTGTGCAGCCGGCACAAGCATGTCTGTCAGGGACCCAAAAGGCATCTGCAATAATTTGACACCCCAGTTTAGACAGATGCTCCTGTACCTCCTGTGAGATGCATTTTCTCTCTTTCTCTCTGCCTCCGGCTAGCACCCCTGCACGCCCGCTCTCCCCCTCGCTGCCTTAGACATTCTCTCACTCATTTCAGCCTTTCCTTGTCCCTTGTCCTGTGGTCTCTGCCCCACCACCCTCCTGTGGTCGGTGGGTTTCAGTACCCTGTCACTCACCCCACCCCGCCACTCTTCCCGTGAAGACACCTCCGCCTGTCTTTCCAAAAATGCACACTTGATTTTTCTCTTTTGTCCATCTTCCATCTTTTGTCATACACACTGAGGCCCAGGCTGTACTCGGGAGTTTGCATATCCAGGTATTGTCTGGGAATTGGGGCACAGTGGAAGGTGTCGTTGGAAAACTCAGAGAGGGAAAGGCCCTGTTGTTCACCTTCGGGGAGTGTAAAATCTAGTGAAACTCCAAACCATTGCTCCTTCCAGAGGCTGATTTAAGAAAAGCCTAGAAATTGAGTCAGAGCAGACAATCAGTGGAGGGACAAAAGGCAAGCTACAGACGCAGGGAAGGTGCCAGTGGGCGGCCGCGGGGGAGGGCCCTTTCCAAACCAGAAGCCCCCGGGACGCCCCTGCCCTGGCTCCGGCTCCCTGGCCAGGCGCCGCGTTCTGCATCTCACCTGCTCCTCCAAGTCTGTCCAAGACCAGAGCACCTGCCCTCCTGCAAGGACACCAGCATCAAGGGGGGACCCTCGGGGCAGAGAGGCTTCAGGACCGGGATCTTCCCCACCCCCTCCCACCCCCTTGTCCACTCTAAAGGCAGCAGAGAGAGCACCAGCCCTGGACAGGGCGACGCCAGCTGCCCTGGGCCTCTGTTCCCAGCAGAAGACTAGCTGTCTCTTCCTGGCTACATAGGATCTGTGCATTTTACTATGTGGCAATTATACCTTGGTTTAAAAAAAAAATACTGAAAAATGAGTCCTGTGTCCCAAAGGCCAAACCTGACCTGCCCATCTGCCACCCAGACACGCACCTCCTCTCTTACGTCTGGCTCCACTGTGCCCACCTGCCCCTCGCTGTCCCTCCACCCTGCCAGCCGCCCTCCTGCCACAGGACCTGAGCACGCTCTGACCCATCTGTCTGGAACGCCTGTGCCCAGACACGCACATGGCCATCCGCTGGCCTCACTCAGGTCTTTGCACGAGCATTGGCTTAGCAGGGAGAACTCCTAGTGTGAAACCACAGCACCCCTGGCTCCAGCGGAGGCCGGGGACCAGGCCAGCCCCCGCCAACCACCCCGTCTTCTTGGCTTGACTTCCTGAGTAGCACTTTCACCTGCTCTGTGTGCACCTGTGTCTCATCTCTCTCGGCTGGAACGAGCTAGAGGACTCTATCTGCTCTCCTGGTTCTCAGGACCAACATCCTTCCCTGAAAGTGGGCAGGTTCCTCTCTCCCCTAGTCCCCAACCTCCTTCCTCACACCGCCCCATCTCGAGGCAGTCCCGTGTGCGTGCACAGGGAAGCAGCAACGGGCCGGCAACACGGACGCTGCCACGCACGTCAGCGGTGGCTCTGCTGATTTGTGCAACTGCCGGGGAGGACACCTGAAGACTCTGCACAAAACACAGCGGTTCCTCCTGAGCGCGTCGGGTGCTCGGAACTCTCTGGCCCATAGTCCGTGCTCTGCCACCACCCAGCCTCGGCGGCCTGGGGCATCCAACACCCCCTGGGGGCACCAAATAAGCACCTGCCACATAGAGCACCCACCGTGGGCCTGCCTCCCCCAGCTGGTCTGTCAGACGCTGTACAGACCAGGGCCTGGCGGCTCAGGGCTTCGTGACCCTGCCCTCAACCTCCTCCCCATCCCTGCATCCTCCTCCTGTGGCCTGGGTCCCTGCCCAGTTCCCAGCTCCAGGGCCAAGGCAGTGGTGGACATAGAACAGGTCTGGGGTGCAGTGGTGGGTGCAGAGAGGGTCTGGGGTGCAGTGGTGGGTGCAGAGAGGGTCTGGGGTGCAGTGATGGGTGCAGAAAGGGTCTGGGGTGCAGTGATGGGTGCAGAGAGGTCTGGGGTGCAGTGGTGGGTGCAGAGAGGGTCTGGGGTGCAGTGATGGGTGCAGAGAGGTCTGGGGTGCAGTGGTGGGTACAGAGAGGTCTGGGGTGCAGTGGTGAGTGCAGAGAGGGTCTGGGGTGCCATGGTGGGTGCAGAGCTGGTCCCTCAGGAGAAACAGGTCTGTGGAGCCGGTAGCTGGCCGACGGGCCCAGGGAGGAGGGCAGCACTAGGGACCCGCAGGGAACCCCAGGCTGGAGGTGCCTATGGCCGACCTGCCCTGAGGAACCTCCAAAACTCAGGGACACAGGAGGCCCGGAGGACCTGAGAGGCCGAGGTGAGGCCGAGCTGCTGGCACCCCTCATGGGAACACGACCGTGCATCCCTCCCCCGATCCAGAACCCTGAGGCTCGATCCCAGGAGGGAGTGGGCCAGAGGGACCCCACGGGCCACTCGGGGATGTGGGGCTCACCAGAGCAGGGTCAAGTTCGGTCCTGGGCAGAGGAGGCTTACACAGAAGCCTCCACACCGAGGGTGACAGCCCCTCTCGGCCGCCCTCCCTGCCAGTCCCGGAACACAGGCTCCGCCGGCGGAGATCAGAGGACACTCTTCTGCAGAGACCAAAGCTCCCTCGGAGGAGAGACCTATAAATACGCTGACATTTGGGAGTCGCAGCAGAAAGGCAGTTCCACCCGCCACCCTGCGGGGAAGCCGCATCAGCGTGTCCCGCCGTCCTTAGACGTTCCCCAGTGTTCCTGCACGTTCCCACGGCAGTCTGCGTGTCTGCGTCTGACGGTTTCTCCTAAAACCTCAGGCTACTGCTCCACCCTCTCGGGCAGGGCCAGGGGTCCTCTCCCAGAGCCTCCCACCCACGTCTCAACCAGGGTGGGTAGAAACACCCCAGCGCCACCACCGTCATCCAGGTTCAATGTCGTTCCTCCAGTTCCCCACAGCGGCAAACTCCAGGCGTACGTCGCACGTTATCACATCGTTGGCTTAATAACGCGCCTTTTCTTGGTGGCCTTCCCTTCCACGTCCCACGTGCCCACTCCCCTACTGGGGTGTCCTCCACCTCCCAGATAAACTGCCGACGCTCAAGCCCTCATCTCG
>RJWJ010046383.1:0-11378 GCA_004363605.1 Indri indri | reverse complement strand
CAGAGCCCCCTTAAGGGTACTGAGGGCCTCGTGGGAATCATTTTCATTTAAAAAAAAATTTTTAAATTTTTTATCATTATAGGTATATAATAGTTGTATATCTTTATAGGGTACGTGTGATGTTTTGATACAGGAATACAATGTGAATTGTACTCAGGGCAATTGGGGTATCTATCACTTCAGGCATTTAACATTTCTTTGTGTTAGGAACATTCCAATTCCACTCTTTCAGTTACTTTAAAGTATACTGTAACTTATTGTTGATTATAGTCACTTTGTTGTGCTATCAAATATTCTTCATTCTATATAACTGTCTAAGTATATTTTGCACCCATTAACCATGCCCACTTTATGCTCTCCTCCCCGCTACCCTTCCCAAACCATCATTCTACTCTCTGTTTCCATGAGATGAATTATTTTTAATATTTAGCTCTCACATATGACTAAGAAAATGCAAGATCTGTCCTTCTGTGCTTGGCTTATTTCACTTAACATAATGTTCTCCAGTTCCATCCATGTTGTTGCAAATGGCAAGATTATATTTTTTATGGCTGTATAATAGTCCATTCTGTAGATGTACCAGAATTTCTTTATCCATTCATCCATTGATAGACACTTAGGTTGATTTCATATTTTGCCTACTGTGAATAGTGCTATACTAAACATGGGAGTGCAGTTATCTTTTCAATATACTGAATTCCCCTCCTTTGGATATTTACCAAGCAGTGGGATTGCTGGGTCACATGGTAGATCTATTTTGAATTTTTTTGAGGAACCTCCATACTGGTCTCCATAGTGGTTGCACTAATTTATATTCCCCCCAACAGCGTACCAGGGTTCCCTTTTCTCCACATCCTCACCAGCATTCATTATTGCCTGCATTTTTCATAAAAGCCATTTTAACTGGGATGAGATTATATCTCATTTCAGTTTTGATTTACATTTCCCTGGTTACTAATGATGTTGAACATTTTTTCATATGGCTATTTGTATGTCTTCTTTTGAGAAATGTCTATTCATATCTTTTGTCCATTTTTAATTGAATTATTTGATTTTTTCCTATTGAGTTGTTGGAGCTCCTTATGTATTCTAGTTATCACTAATCCCTTGTCAGACAGGTAGTTCGCAAATATTTTCTGATTCTGTGGGTTGTCCCTTTACTTTACTGATTGTTTCCTTTGCTGTGCAGAAGCTTTTTAGCTTGATGTGATCCCATTTGTCTAATTTTGCTCTGATTGCCTGTGCTTTGGGGTATTACTCAAGAAGTCTTTGCCCAGACCAATGTCCTGAAACATTTCCCCAATGTTTTCATTCAGTAATTTCATAGTTTCATGTCTTATATTTAAGTCTTTAATTCATTTTGATTTGATTTTTGTATATGGTGAGAGATAAAGGTCTAGTTTCATTCTTCTACATATGGATGTCCAGTTTTCCTAGCACCATTTATTGAAGAGACTGTCCTTTCCCCACTATGTGTTCTTGGCAACTCTGTTGAAGATAAGTTCACTAAAGATGTGTGAATTTATTTCTGGGTTCTCTATTCTGTTCCATTAGTTTATGTGTCTGTTTTTATGCCAGTACCTTGCTGTTTTGGTTACTACAACTCTGTAGTATAATTTGAAGTCAGGTAATGTGATGCCTTTGTTCTTTTTGCTCAGGATAGCTTTGGCGATTTTGGATCTTTTGTGGTTCTATATAAATTTTAGAATTATTTTTCTATTTCTGTGAAGAATGTCATTGGTATTTTGATGGGGATTGTACTGAATCTGTACATTGCTTCGAGTAGTATGGACATTTTAACAATATTGATTCTTCCAATTCATGAGCATGGAATATCTTTCCATTTTTTTTTTGCATGCTCTTCAATTTCTTTCATCAATGTTTTATAGTTTTCACTATAGAGACCTTTCACTTCTTTGGTTAAATTTATTCCTAGGTATTTTATTTTATTTGTTGCTAGCGTAAATGGGATTACTTTCTTGGTTTCTTTTTCAGATTGTTTACTGTTGGCATACAGAAATGCTGCTGATTTTTGTATGTTGATTTTGTATCCTGCAACTTTACTGAATTTGTTTATCAGTTCTAATAGTTTTGTTGTGGAATCTTTAGGTTTCTCTGAATATAAGATCATATTGTCTGCAAGCAAGGATAATTTGACTTCCTCCTTTCCAATTTTGATGCCCTTTATTTCTTTCTCTTGTCCGATTGCCCTGTCTAGAACTTCCAGTACTATGTTGAATAACAGTGGTGAAAGTGGGCATCCTTGTTTTGTTCCAGATCTTAGAGGAAAGGCTTTCAGTTTTTTCTCATTCAGCATGATACCAGCTGTGGGTCTGCATATATGGCTTTTATCATGTTGAGATAAGTTCCTTCTATTCTTAGTTTTTTGAGAGTTATTCATCATGAAAGGATGTTACATTTTATCAAATGCTTTTTCAGCATCAATTGAAATGGTCATATGATTTTTGTCCTTTGTTCTGTTGATATGATGTATCACATTGATTAGTTTGCATATGTGGAACCATCCTTGCGTCCTGGGATGAATCTCACTTGATCATGATGAATAATCTTTTCAATGTGTTGTTGAATTCTATTTGCTACTATTTTGTTGAGATTTTTGTATCTATATTCTTCAGAGACATTTTCCTGTAGTTGTCATTTTTTGTTGTGTCTTTGCCTGGTTTTGGTACCAGGGTGATACAGGCCTCATAGAATGAGTTTAGGAGCATCTCCTCCTCCTTAAATTTTTCAAATAGTTTAAGTAGGATTTCTATTAGTTCTTTGAATGCTTGGTAGAATTCAGCAGTGAAGCCATCAGTTCCTGGGCTTTTCTTTGATGGGAGACTTTTTATTACTTCTTCTATCTTGCTATTTGCTATTTTTTTGTGCAGGTTTTGTATTTCTTCCTTGTTCAATCTTGGTAGGTTGTATGTGTCTAGGAATTTATCCATTTCTTCTAGGTTTTCCAATTTATTACTATATAGTTGCTCATAGTAGTTTCTAATGATCCTTTGGATTTCTGCAGTATCAGTTGTAATGTCTCCTTTTTCATCACTGATTTTATTTATTTATGTCTTCTCTCTTTTTTTCTTAGTCTGGCTAAAGGTATGTCAATTTTGTTTATCTTTTTGAAAAACCACCTTTTGTTTCATTGATTTTTGTTTCAATTTCATTTATTTCTGCTCTGATTTTTATTATTTCTTTTCTTCTACTAATTTTGGGTTTGGTTTACTCTTGTTTTTCTAGTTCTTTGAGATGCACTGTTACATCGTTTATTTGAAGCTTTTCTACTTTTTTGATGCAGGTACTTATTTCTATAAATTCTCCTCTTATTACTGATCCTACTGAATTCTATAGGTTTCAATATGTTGTTTTTTCATTTTTATTTGTTTCTAGAAATTTTTAAATTTCCTCCTTAATTTCTTCATTGACTCACTGGTTATTCAGTAGCATATTGTTTAATTTCCATATGCTTGTATGTTTTCCAGTGTTCGTCTTGTTACTGATTTCTAGTTTTACTCCATAGTTATCAGAGAAAATACTTGATATGATTTCAATATTTTTTAAATTTTTTAAGACTTGTTTTGTGGCCTAATATGTGGTTTAGCCTTGAGAATGATTCATGAGCTCAGGAGAAGACTGTATATTCTGCAGCTGTTGGATGAAATGTTCTGTAAATATTTATTAGGTCCCTTTGGTCTATCATGCAGATTAAGTCTAATGTTTCATTGTTGATTTTCTGGATGATGTGTCCAATGTAGAAAGTGGAGTATCGAGGTCTCCAACGATTATTATATTAGCATCTCTCTCTCTCTTTGGCTCTGATGATATTTTCTATATATGTCTGGGTGCTCCATTGTTGGTGCATATATATTTATAATATTTATATTTATGTTTGTTACATTATTTTATTGAATTGACCATTTTATCATTATGTAATGACCTTCTTTGTCTCTTTTTACAGTTTGTGTCTTGTAATCTATTTTGTCTAATGGAAGTATAGCTACTCCTTCTCTTTTTTGGTTTCCATTTGCATGGAATATCTTTTTCCATCTCTTTATGTATATCTTTATAGGTAAAGTAGGTTTCTCATAGACAGCATAGAATAGTTGGCTCTTTTTTAAAAAAATCCATTCGGCCATTCTTTGTCTTTGATTGCAAAGTTTATTCCATTGACATCTGTTGTTATTATTGTTAGGTAAGGACTTACTACTGCCATGTTGTTATTTGATTTCTGGTTGTTTTGTGGTCCTTTCTTTCTTCCTTCCTTCCTGTCTTCCCGTGTTAAAAGTTATTTTCTCTACAGTTTGTTTTAATTTCTTGCTCTTTATTTTTTGTATATCTCTTTATGTTTCTTGAATTGAGATTACCATAAGGCTTGCAAAAAAATTTGATAACCAATTATTTTAAACATGACAACTCTGCTTACAAACAGGCAAAGAGAAATCTAGCAGAAACTCTACCTTTTAATCCATCCTCCTCCCACTTTTTAACTTTTTAGTGTTTCCATCCATATCTTTTTATACTATCTATCTCTCAAATAGTTGTTGTAGTTATTTTTGATAGGTTTGTCTTTTAGTCTTCCTTCTCAAGATATAAGTGATTTATATACCACAATTCCACAGCAATAGAGTATTCTCTACTTGTGTACTTACTGTTACCAGTGAGCTGTATACCTTCAGATGATTTCTTACTGCTCATTAATATCCTTTTCTTTCAGATTGAAGAACTCTTTTTTAGCATTTCTTGTAGGACAGGTCTGGTGTTGATGAAATCCCTCGGCTTTTATTTGTCTGAGAAAGTATTTCTCCTTCATGTTTGAAGGATATTTTTGCAGGATTAATATTCTAGCCTTAAGGTTTTTTTCTTTCAGCACTTTGAATTTGTCATGCCACTCTATCCTGGCCTGAAAGGTGTCCACTGAGAAGTCTGCTGCCAGATGTATTAGAGCTCCTTTATATGTTATTTATTGTTTTCTTTTTTCTTGCTTCTCTTAGAACCTGTTCTTTATTGGTGACCTTTGCAAGCTTGATTGTTAAATGCCTTGAGGTAGCATTGTTTGGGTTAAATCTGCTTGGTATTCTATGACCTTTTGTACCCCAAAATTATTATCTTTCTCTAGGTTTGAACAGTTCTCTGTAATTATTTCTTCGAATAAACTTTCTACCCCAATCTCTCTCTCTACCTCCTCTTTAAGGCCAATAACTCTCAGATTTCCCCTTTTGAGACTTTCCCAGGTCTTGTAGGCATACTTCATTCTCATTTATTCTTTATTCTTTTTTCTCTTCTGTGTATTTTCAAATAGCCTGTCTTAAAGCTCACAAATTCTTTCTTCTGCTTGGTCAATTCAGCTGTTGAGAGACTGTGATGTATTTCTCAGTTGGTCAATTGAATTCTTAAGCTCTAGAATTTCTGCTTGATTTTTTTTTTCAATTTTAATCTCTTTGTTAAATTTCTCTCATAGGCTTTTGGATTCCTTCAGTGTGTTGTCCTGAGTTCACTTAGCTTCTTCAGGACAGCTATTTTGAATTCTTTGTCTGAAAGGTCATCTCTCTCCATCACTCTAGGATTGGTCACCGGTACCTTATTTAGCTGGTTTGGTGAGGTCATGTTGTCTTGGATGTTCTTGATGCTTGTGGATGTTCATTGATGTCTGGGCATTGAAGAATTAGGTATTTATTTTAATTTTCATAGTCTGGGCTTGTTCGAACCTATCCTTCTTGAGAAGACTTTCTGGGTATTCAAAGGGAATTGAGTGCTGTGATCTGAGTCTTTGGTCACTGCAGCTGTATCAGCACCAGGGGTGCCCCAAGCCTACTAATGACTCTTGCAGACTCCTAGTGGTACTACCTTGGTGGACTTGGATAAAATATGGGAGAATTCCCTGGATTACCAGGCAAAGTCTCTCATTTTCTTCCCTTACTCTCTGTGCCGGGCTGCTGGAGTTCAGGGAGGAGTGATGTGGGCACTCCCTCATGGTCACACCTGAAGCCAGCCCAGTCTCACCCAAAGCCTGTGGTCATTAGCTGGCTACTTCTGAGGATTATTCAAAACCCAATGGCTCTTTAGTCAGCAGGTGGAGAACTGGAGAATCCTGCCAGGACTGGTTCCTTCCCTTCAGGGCATCATGTTTCCTTTGGGCCCAGTATAGATCCAGGAATGTCATACAAGAACTAAGGCCCGGACTCAGGGGCTTCAGGAGTCTACTTGGTACTTTATTTTGTTGTGGCTTAGCTGCTACCCAAGTAGCGAAACAAAGTCCTCTTAGCTCTTCCCTTTCTTTAAATGGAAGAAGACTCTCCCTGAGCCAAGCTACCTGTAGTTGGGGGAGGGGTGACATCCTGGCTTGCCTGCAGCTGCTGGTGTCTCACTAGTTCACATGCACCCCAGGTCCTCTGGCTCCCAGCCAGCACAGCCACAGGAATTGCCCAAGGACTGCAGCCTTTGTGGCCTGACTGCCTTAAGAATTTAGTCCAAGCCCCAGGCTACCTTTTGTCAGCCAGTGGTGGGGCCAGCCAGAACTTAGGTTTGGGGGTGGAGGAATTCACTCTGGCCAGGCTGGTCTAAATGCTCCCTCTGTGGGCACAGGCAGAATTCTGTGTTCCCCAATGCCAGGGTGGTGCTGAGTACAATGCAAAGCCCCACAGTAACTTTGCTTAGGGCTGAGAGGTGACATAGGCAATGCAAGGTCGTCTTTTTGCCCTCTTCAGTGCCTGTTTTCTTGATATAATGTTATGACTAGGTAGTATAATTGCTCACCTGAGTTTTGGTTCTTCTGAAGGTGCTTGCTTGAATAGATAGTTGTTGAATTTGGTGTTCATGTGGAGGGATAATTGCTGGAGGTTTCTATATGGCCATCTTGCTCCATCTCATTTTCATTTTTCATGGACTGCCTCTCACATGGTTTTCTTTTATAAAATGATTACCAGTGAGTTTTTTCTTTTTTATTTGATATACCTATCCACTGTATAATGATTATCGCAAATTAACATATCCATGCCTACCCATGCTGTTCATTAGATCCCCAGAACTTATTCATATTATAACTGAAAGTTTGTACCCTTTGACTAACATCTCCCCATTTCCTCCACCCCTCCAGACCCTGGTAACCACCATTCTACTCTCTGCTTCTATGAATTCAACTTTTTTAGATTCCACATATAAGCAACATCACATAGTACTTGTCTTTCTGTGTCTGGCTTATTTCACTTAATAATGTTCTCCAGTTTCATCCATGTTGTCACAAATGGCAGAATTTCCTTTTTTGTGGCTGAATAATATTCGTGTGTGTGTGTGCGCGCGCGTGTAAACACCACAGTTTTTTTTATCCATTCATCCATCAATGGACACTTAGCTTGTTTCCATATCTTGGCTATTGTGAATAATGCTGCAAGGAACATGGGAGTACAGACATCTCTTTGAGATGGGGATTTTATTTCCTTTGGATATATACCCAGAGGAGAGATTGTTGGATAATATGATAGTTCAGTTTTTTTCCTCCAAAAAGTTTTTACCCTTTCCATGGGGGCTTCTCTGAGAAAGAAATTAAATAATGTATATTAAAGATAACAGTAAGAAAAAAGCATTTTACAAAATAAGGGTTTTTTGCCAACAGCAATTGCTATTTTAAAGTGACCACTGTCTGCTTCTATGTGTTGCTGATCTTTCTAGTCTTTCTTTTGTCCGTTTAAAATTTTGTTCCATTCTCTAGAAGCTGGAACTGCTAATAGCTGGGAGAGGGAGGATACCTGAAATAGGGCAGGTGTGTTTGGCAAAGATCTAAGGTGTGTCTCCATCAGGGATATGAACTCCAGCCAAGATATGTTAGAGGCTGTTTAAGGATCATTATGATAGCCAGGTGATGCTAAATTCTAATTACCTGCTGCTAGCCACTGGGTGGGTGAGGTGTAGAAGGGAGAAGAGGGTGATATTTATAAATGGCAGGTGTAAAAGGCTGAAAATAATTTCTTTTCAATAATGAGCTTCTTCTCAAATTGGTTAATGAGTATTTTTAAAGCCACACGGAATTAAAGAAATCCAATTTTCTCACTAGTATTTTATAGTACATGGGTTCAGAGAGACTCTGTGGGGTATCCAGAAAGGTTCTACACATAAACTGGATTTAATTGCTCAAAAGTTACTGGAGCTTTCTTTAATCAGAATGGGAATATGGATAAGCTGAGGTCTTGTAGATCCGTGGTACTTAAGGGAGAAAATTAACACTGTGTCTCACAGCTGTTAGTCGATAAAGGGAAAGGCAAGCTAGAGTTGTGAAACTTGGTTAAATTCTTTTCTCCTCCTGTAGATTCACAGTGTTTCCTTCTGATAGACCATCTTGTCTACGTTGTAAAGCTCTTTGGCTGAGATGGATGACAAAGATATTAACAGAGAACTGAGACAGAAATTAAACTTTTCCTGTGTTGAAGAAGAGACTGAGAATGAAGAGCAGAAGAAAGTACAAGCGAGCAGGGAGGCCGAGAGCCAAACTCCAGACAAGGGTGAAGTCCAGGACTTGGAGGCAAAGCTCACACCACCCAGGACTCCCTTTCATGGACACGAACTTGACACATCTCAGGAAAAAGATAAAGAAAGTCCAGATCAGATTTTGAAGACTCCAGAGTCACACCCTCGCACATGTCCTGAGACACCAGCCCAACCAGACAAAAGGAGCAAGCTGCCACACGACGACAGTCCCTCTACTCCCAAAGTAAGTAAGTTGTGGGGAAAGAGGGACCCAAGTTGCCAAGCTCTGTTTTCCTTCAGTCCAGCTGCTAGAGAAACACTCACTTGTATGTGACAGATTTACCTCACAGGCTGTATATATCTTTAATTATATATTTATTGGTGAAAATGAACAAGAGCTTAAACTTACCAGAAAACAAATAAATGTCTTGCCAGTTGTCTTCTTAAAACCATTGGTGCCAGTTAACTATTTGCTATTGGCCACAAATAAATCTTGGGTAGAAAAAAGTTCCTAGATAAACGATATTGGAACTGGAGGGTCTAGAGCCCCACCTGTGCACTTTACATATGAGACAATCACCCCAAGAGATAAACTATCCTATAGTTCAGCCAATGGCAGAGATAAGACCAGAAACCTGATCTTTTGGGTTTAGTCTATTCTTTCCATTACACCAACTGGCTCTATTTTTGTATGATTATTTACTGATATTTCCTAATTTAAGAATGTCCACATTCACTATTTGAACATACTCATAACTCTTTGTTGCTGCTATTCCTAGAAGGAACTCCTCTCCCCTCCTTGTTCTAATGAAACACAGGCTCTTCTATTATACATGAGCAAAGAGGAAACTTGTTGATACTTTGAGCATGACAAAGAAGCAAATGTTCCTAATAGTAAGCGTATCACTTTTTTCTTGCTGGGATTGGCCTCCTGTTACATCAATTATATTGTCAAAGCTAGGATTGGGGCAGGGTTACCTCTAGGGAATTCTGGTGCCAGAGTGTGTACTTCTTAGGATGGGTATTATCTCTGCTTCCTGCTGGCTCAGCTTGAGGTACTTAAGATCATCATAGTAACATCTGTGACCCTGATTGCAGCACAGTCATTGTCAGTGGGTCTCTTTAGTACCTGCTGAGTGTGGGTACTAAGTCTACCAGGAAACACTAAACTTTTTGTCTGAACTGTAGACAAACTAATATGCTCAGGTATCCATCTGCAGGTCTTTCCATGGTCATTATACCAACCAATCAATCCTCCATTTATTTTATGAGAACCCACTGTAGGCAAGTTACATAAAACACAGTCTATTCCCTCAAAGAGTTTACAGTCTAGCAGACAGAGAGGAGTTTTGCCAATAGACACTATGTAATAAGTGCTTCAAGAGTGGTCAGAGTTCTCTGGGCAGATTCTCAGTGGAGTGATCAGGAAAGAAACGCAGGTGAAGGAAGCCTAAGAAAGACAATGAAAGTTGGTACAGTTTTGAAATATGGTGGAGAATGGGCTGAGAGAATGTGGCTCTAAGAGTACACAGAAAAGAAAACATGACATAGTATGTACACTCCATTCATTCAGTCACTCATAGCTTAACTGAACACCTTGATGTGCTAGCAGACCCTCTGATGGCACAGCCAATTCCCTGCGTTCAAAAAGTGCCCCCAAAATGAATAAACAACCGAAACAATGAAGTTCAGATCATGTGTGCTAGAGGAATGGTGGAGCATGATGAGCTGAAATTAGGAATTAAGTTTCAAAATATCAGGGAAGACTTTCCAAAGAAAGTAATGTTCGAGAGAAGTCTTAAAGGATGATTTGGAGTTAGCCAGGAAAAGAAGGTAGTGGAAACTCCAGGCAAAGGGAAAAGCATCCACCAAGTTGTGGAGGGGAAAGCGCATGCTATACTTGGGAAACTGCATGTTATTCGGTGCGACAGGGTCTGTATGTGAGAGTGTGCAGGAGATGGGGCCAGAGTAGGCAGGCAGAAGCTAGATCAAGATTTTATACTGAAAATGTTGAGACAGCAATTAAATGGTTTTGAGTAGGGGCATTTTTGAAAAATGACCTTTGTATATAGGATGGAATGGAGCAGGAGAAAGCCTGGAGGCAGGGCACTATTCACAATAGTTCCGTTGAGAATGGAGAAGGGCCTAAACTAGGACAGTAGTGGAGAAGGGAAAACTGAGAGATGTGTAGGGATTAGTAACTGACTTGATGGAGGGGTTAGACAAAAAGGAGGAATCTGGGATGACTGATGTTTCTTGCTTGGTTGACTGAGTAGATGGTATCTTGAATCAAGACAGGTGACACCTGAGGGTGTATAGGTTTGGAAAAAAGCAGAAATGTGGTGTACACAATTGGATAAATGGGTCTGGGACACAGGAAAACAACCAAAGCTGGAGACCCATATTTGGATATCCACATTTGGAGATATTCATATTTGGATACCTATTATTAGTATATAGTATTTCTTTTTAGGAAGCCGTTGAGGGCATGGGTGGGAATAAGATTACGTAGCCTGAGTGCCAGAGTGAGAAAAGTGGCCAAGTTAGAAATCCTAGATAACACCAAGATTTAAGGGACAGGCAGAGAACAGAGCTTGCGAGGAAAACTGGAACAATAATTGAGAAAGTATGTACCTCATGAAAATATAATTTGGATCAAGGTCAGAGGAGAGAGGCTAGGCTGATGATGATTGTTATGGTGAAGACAAGGCTATGTAGGAAAGAAGAATTGGCTTAGTTCAGCCTTGTCCAAGGGATAGAACTAAAAATTATGTGAAATGGATTTCAATTCACTATAAGGACTTCCTGGAAGAATTATCTAGAAACAGAAGAGCATCTTTAGGAGGCAGTAAGATCCCTGTGGCTAGATGAATTGAACACTAGTTGATGACCACTTGGTAGGAACATTGTAGATC
>RJWJ010046382.1:0-11382 GCA_004363605.1 Indri indri | reverse complement strand
CCTGGGAAATTCATCTCAAGAGGCAATCACCAAGATACATAGTCACCAGACTGGCCAAAGTAAACACAAAAGAGGCACTCCTATGAACTGTAATGTGAAAGCAACAGGTAACTTATAAAGGAAAACTCATCAGACTAACTGCAGACCTCTAAACTGAGACCTTACAAGCCAGAGGGGACTGGGGCCCCATTCTCAGTCTTCTTAAACAGAATAATGGCCAGCCTAGAATTTTGTATCCTGCAAAACTAAGTTGCTTATATGAGGGAGAAATAAAGATTTTCTCAGACAAGCAAACACCGAGGGTATTTGTGAAGACCAGACTTGCCCTGCAGGAAGTACTCAGAACTGCATTATGCACAGATCAGTGCAATAGTCATCCACCACTGTAAAATCACCCAAAAGCTAAAACTCAGAGCCCATATACCATAATGGCCCAAGAGGTAAAACAAAGCAATAAAATTTTACTCAACAGAATGAACAGAAATCCACCCCACTTATCAATTCTTTCAATAAATGTGAATGGCTTGAACTCCCCACTTATGAGACATAGGCTGGATGAATGGATAGAAAAAAAACATAAACCAAATATCTGCTGTCTCCAGGAAACACATCTAACCCACAAGGACTCATTCAGACTGAAAGTGAAGGAATGGAAAACAGTATTCCATGCAAATGGAAACCATTAAAAAAAAAAAAAAACTAGTGTAGCCATTCTCATATCGGACAATGTAGACTTCAAATTAAGGAAAGTAAAGAAAGTCACAGATGGTCATTATACAATGGTGAAGGGATCAATTCAACAAGAAGACAAAATATTCCTAAATATTTATGCACCTAACACAGGTACACCCAGATTCATGAAGCAAACCATGCTTGATCTAAACAAAATGATAAATAGCAGCACCATAATAGCCAGGGACTTTAACACTCCACTGACAGAAGAGAACAGATCCTCCAAACAGAAAACAAATGAAGAAAAAATGGATATAAACAAAACTCTAGAACAAATGGGCCTAACAGACATTCACAGAACATTCTACACAAAAACCACTGAATATATGTTCTTTTCATCAGCTCATGGGACGTTCTCTAAGATTGATCACATCCTAGGCCACAAAATGTCTCTCAACAAATTTTAAAAAATAGAAATTATACCATGCATCTTCTCAGACCACAGTGGAATAAAATTAGAAATCAATTCCAATGGAAACACTCAGCTTTACACAAAGTCATTGAAATTAAACAAACTACTGCTGAATGATTATTGGGTCGAGGAGGAAATTAATATAGAAATCAAAAGATTCTTTGAACTAAATGACAAAGGGAACAGAAGTTATCAAAATCTGTGTGATTCAATAAAAGCAGTCATAAGAGGAAAATTCATAACCATAAATGCCTACATCCAAAAGACAAAGATCACAAATCAACAATCTAATGAATGATCTCAAGGAATTGGGAAAAGATGAGCAAACCAATCCCAAACCCAGCAGAAGAAAAGAAATAACTAAGGTCAGAACAGAACTAAATGAAATTGATTACAAAAGGATTATACAGAAGATTAAGGAAACAAACAGTTGATTCTTTGAAAAGTTGAACAAAAGTGACAGGCCTTTCACTAGATTAACCAGAAACAGAAAAGAAAGGGCACTAATAAGCTCAAACAGAAATGAAAAGGGAGCCATTACCACTGATACCGTGGAAATACAAAATATCGTCTCTGAATACTATAAAAATCTCTATGCACGTAAACTTGAAAACATTGAGGAAATGGACAAATTCTTGGAAACACACAACCTCCCTGGCTCAATCAGGAAGAAATAGAACTCCTGAACAGACCAATTTCAAGTAACAAAACTGAAGTAGCAATAAAAATATCTCTCAACAAAAAAAGTCCTGGATCAGATAGTCTCACAGCTGAATTTTACCAGACCTACAAAGAAGAACGGGCATCTATACTACAGAAATTATTTCATAACATAGAGGAGGAAGGAAGCCTCCCCAAATTGTTCTACAAAGCCAATATCACCTGGATACCAAAGCCAGGAAAGGACACAATAAAAAGAGAAAACTATAGACCAATATCCCTTATGAATACAGATGCAAAAATTCTCAGTAAAATCCTAGCAAACCAAATTTGGGTGCGCATCAAAAATAATCCACCACCATCAAGTGGACTTCAAGACGCAAGGGTGGTTCAACATACACAAATCTATAAATGTAATTCACCACATAAACAGGGGCAAAAACAAAGACCATACAATCCTCTCAATAGACGCAGAAAAAGCATTTGACAAAATTCAGCACCCTTTTATGATAAGAACTCTTAACAAAGTAGGCATAGATGGAACTTAATACTTCAATATTATAAAAGCCATTTACAACAAATCCACAGCCAACATCATACTGAACAGGGAAAAATTAAAAGTATTCCCACTTAGAACTAGAACCAGACAAGGTTGCCCACTGTCACCACTTCTGTTCAACATAGTGCTAGAAGTTCTAGCCAGAGCAATAGGGCAAGAGAAGGAAATCAAGTTTATCCAAATGGAAAAAGAAAAGGTCAAACTATCACTCTTTGCTGGTGATATGATTTTATATCTATAAAACCCCAAAGATTCTGCCAAGAGACACCTGGAATTGATAAATAAATTCAGCAAAGCCTAAGGTTACAAAATCAATATACATAAATCAGTAGCATACTTACATACCAACAAGAGTCGAGCTGAGAGTCAAATCAAAGACTCAATACATTTCATGACAGCAACAAAGAAAATAAAATACCTAGGAATATATTTAACCAAAGAGATCAAAAGACCTCTACAGGGAGAACTATGAAACCCTGAGGAAGGAAATCGTAGGCAATGTAAACAGATGGAAAAACATATCATGCTCACGGATTGGCAGAGTCAACACTGTTGAAATGTCCATATTACCCAAAGTGATTTATAGATTCAATGCATTTCCTATTAAAATACCAACATCATTTTTCCCAGATCTAGAAAAAGTTGTTCTACACTTCCTATGGAACCAGAAAAGACCCTGAATAGCCAACATAACCTTAAGCAAAAAGAACATATCAGGAGCCATCACTTTACCAGACTTCAAGCTACACTACAAGGCAATAATAACCAAAACAGCATGGTACTCACGCAGGACAAAGACATTGACCAATGGATCAGAACAGAGAACCTGGATATAAAACCATCCTCATATTGCCATCTGATCTTTGACAACACAGACAAAAACATACATTGGGGAAAAGAATCCCTATTCAATAAATGGTGCCAGGAAAATTGGATAGCCACATGTAGAAGACTGAAACAGGATCTACACCTCTCACCACTCACAAAAATTAAACCTAAGGTATGAAACTATAAGAATTCTAGAAGAAGAGGTTGGAAAAACTCTTATAGATATTGGCCTAGGCAAAGAATTTATGAAGAAGACCTCAAAGGCAATCACAGCAACAAGAAGAATAAATAAATAAATGAGACCTGATTGAATTAAAAAGTTTCTGCACAGCCAAGGAAACAATCAATGGAGCAAATAGACAACCTACAGAATGGGAGAGAAAATAATTGCATGCTACACATCCAACAAAGGACTAATAACCAGAATCTACAAAGAACTCAGCAAGAAAACATCAAAAACCCCATTAAAACGTGTGTGGGCAAAAGACACGAACAGAACCTTTTCAAAAGGATAGACTAATGTCCAATAAACATATGAAAAAATATTCAATGTCTCTAATCATCAGGAAAATGCAAATCAAAACCACAATGAAATATCACCTAACTCCAGTGAGAATGGATTTTACCAAAAAAATCCCAGAACAACAGATGCTGGCATGCACGCAAAGAGGAGGGATCACCTATATACTGTTGGTGGGACTGCAAACTAGTACAGCCTTTATGGAAAGTAGTATGGAGATGCCTCAAAGAACTAAAAGTAGACCTACCATTTGATCCAGCCATCCCACTACTGGGTATTTACGCAAAAAAAAAAAAAAAAAAAAAAAAAAAAAAAAAAAAAAAAAAAAAAAAAAAAAAAAAAAAAAAAAGATGTTATATAAAAAAAGACACTTGCACTCAAATGTTTATAGCAGCACAATTCACAATGGCAAAGATGTGGAAACAACCCAAGTGCCCATCAATACATGAGTGGATTAATAAAATATGGTATATGTATACCATGAATTATTACTCAGCCATTAAAAATGGTGAATTAATACCTTTTGTAATAACCTGGATGGAACTGGAGACCATCCTTTTGAAGTGAAGTATCTCAAGAATGGGAAAACAAACACCACATGTACTCGCTACTAAATTGGAACTAATTGATAAACACTCATGTGCACATAGTGTAGGAAGATTGAAAAGAAATCAAGCAGGTGAAAGCGGGGAGGAGGGGAGGGATAAATTCACACCTAATGGGTATGATACATGATGCACACTATCTGGGTGATGGACACACTTATAACTTTGACTCAAACTGTACAAAAAGCAATTCATGTAACCAAAATGTTTGTACCACTGTAATGTTCTGAATTTAAAAAAAAAAAACACAATGATATATCACCTTACCCCTCTTAGAATGGCTTTTATTAAAAAGTCCAGAAACAATAGATGCTGGCGTGGGTGCAGAGAGAAAGGAACACTTATACGCTGTTGGTGGGACTGCAAATTGTACGACCCCTATGGAAAACAGTATGGAGAGTCCTCAAAGAACTAAAAGCAGACCTATCATTCAATCCAGCTATCCAACTACAGGATATCTACACAAAGGAAAAGCAGTCATTTTATCAAAAAGACACTTGTAGTTGAATGTTTATTGTAGCACAATTCACAATTGCAAAGATGTGGAATCAACCCAGGTGCCCATCAATACATGAGTGGATAAACAAAATGTGGTGTATGTATACCGTGGAGTACTACTCAGCAATAAAAAAAGATGAATTAATGCCTTTTGCAACAATTTGGATGGAACAGGAGACCATTATCCTAAGTGAAGTACCTAAAGAATGGAAAAATAAACACAGGTACTCACTGTTAAATTGGAACTATCCAATGAGCACATACATGCACAGAAGGAAGTAAAACTAGTGGAAACCAAGCAGTGGGGAGAGGGAAGTAGGGGATAGGCAAAAACCTACCTAACAGGTACAATGAACACTATTTGGGTGATGGGCACACTTATTGCCATGACTCAAGCATTATGAAAGCGATCCATATAACCAAAAACTTTTGTACTCCCTTCATATTTTGAAATTATAAATTAAAAATTATTACTTTATTGATAACAACAAGTTAGTCAGAGGACCAAGAAGCAAATCATTTGTGGATGGCAGATTTACAGTAAGTTAAAAGTAGACCAGAAGATTGTTAGCCCATGTTTTTAGGCTTCTAACGTTGGTATGAAAAGCAACCATGAAATTGCTTTCACCAGACATTCTTTCTCGCTATTGATGAAAACAGAAAACTATACTCTCAGGCTAGAAAACTAAGTCAACTAAAATTACCTTAACAAGCCCTTCCATTTTGTCAGGGTTCCTCTGAGAAGTTAAATTCCTCCATAATGTCAGCAAGATCTGTCTCTAACTAAACTCAATTAGCTCTGGGTGCTCCTTTTTCCATTCAGAGTGATATGAATGGTGCCCAAATCTCCTTCCTTGTAGAATAAAAGATTTGTGAGCAATTATCTTAAAAGGCCACCTGACTAGTTGACCATGTTGGAACTACTTGTAATTCCCAATGATGTCTCTTTTCTGTGCACATTCCCCTCAGTCTACCCTCATCTCTTGGTGGAAGTACGAGGACTGTAACAAGGATAGTCAGAGCCCTTTCATACCATTATAAAAGGGGTGATGGGCACACATTAAACCCTGACTCAAGCATTACTAAAGTGATCCATGTAACCAAAAATATTTGTACCCCCATAATACTTTGAAACTAGAAAAACTATCTCAAGCAAAAACTCACAAAAGAAGCTGAATAAATCACATTTTTGATGGGCTAGTTATATAAGTGCCATTATATCTTGAATTTACGAGCTAATATTTCTTTTTACAGCTCAGACAGAGGTAGGAGGGAGAATCTTGAAGGCAGATTCTACGACCAACTTATATTTGTCTTCCTCTGTCACCTAAAATGTTATTATGCCAACAGACATTTGATGGCTTGAATTAAGGTCAGAAGTGAAACCAGCCCGAATGGGTAAGAGAAAGAGAAAGAATCATAGAGATTCTGCAATAAACAGTCACAGATAGAGGAAAGACCCGTGCAGACTTAAGACCATGAATTTTTTAGCTTTGCCTGCTATTTTATTTTGAGTTCTCCTGTCTTTTGAAGATCACCTGCTGGCAATTTAAGGAAATAATGAAGCAACTATTTAGTTCCAAACATTCCTCAATATTAAAACAAACTCCAAGTTTTAGGGCTGTATGTTAAGACATTGCTATTAAATAGAAGAAACAAGGCTGTTATAAGGAGAAATAATGTGTTTGCCTAATGTCTACAGGTTCTCTTCAATATGTGGTGATTAAAATGACATCTCCAGAGGTGGACTTGTTTGTTTGTAAGATTGTTGCTTTAATTTAGTCATTACTTCTAAATTTTCCAGGGAAAAAGCCCGAAGGGTAGTTTTCCCCTTAAATATAATGTGTTTCATTCTTTTAAACATTTATTACTACTAGTTCTGGAATCTGGCTTCTCTGTTATTTGGGGGATGGTTGGCTGTTTTCCAAGAAGGCAGTTTGATGACTCCAGGACACCAAGCACCAAGAATGGTTCTACTGGGTAATTCAGTAAGTGCCAGGCACTCTCCCTCAAGACTATTAAGTGGAAACCTTGCGTTTTAATGTAAATGGACAGAAGCTATTTTAATAGTGGACCCTTAATAGTGAAAATTGCAGCCACACAAATGGAAGAGACTGACAATCCAATAACCAATTACATTTAGTTTTGAAACAAGTTACATATTCATTTCAAGTAAATTGACCTTTCTGATAATGATTGCATGGGAATAGGGCCATAGAAGGGTAGAAAGTGACTGCTCTCAGGAGGATACCAGCTAATGAAATCAGATTCTAATTCACTAATTGTGCTGTTAGGGGAAGGGAGCACAAATGCAATAGCATTACATTCCCAGATATTTCGATCCTACAGTGAGTGTATGCACAACCATTATTTCCAGTGCTTTTGCCAATCAACTTATCATGAAAGGTTTCCGCTAGGAATAACACTGGCTAATTAGACTTCATTGCATTTCCATTTATCAATCTACCCTACAAAGTAATGATGCTACTGAGGAGTAACAAGCCCACCCAAAGAAAGCCACGGCAGCCATCTTACCTTATGGAAGCTCTGGGGCCTTGAAATAATCCCATCTGGAAAATTCAGAATTTACTCTAAAACCTTTGTCACAGCTTCTCAAAATCCTTGGGTAAATTATCCCAAGATTCAAGTTAAAAGACAACAAAAAATTTAAAACTCAAGTAATTTATAATCTACATATCTAATTTTATTTCTACGTCAGCTCAAAGTAGCAGCTAAGATTTGACTGTACTTCATAACAAACAACACTGAGGCAAGCATTAGTCATAATTTTATTTTTAATATACATGAAGTCACTGAGGGTTAGAGGCATTAAATAACTTGTCCAGGGTCACATGAGTATTAGGAGCAGGACTGGGATTTGATTCCACAGTTAAGCTTACTATCTGAAGGAGAATAATTTATTGTGGTCAATAAAAACCTTGGTATGAAGTGCATGCCCAAAATTTTAGGGTTCCTTTTGAAAAATGGTTATCTATCTGAAATTGACCACATTTGAGTGTTCTTGATAACAATAAGCAATATAGATGCTTCTAAATTTAGGATAGAGTTATGTCCCAATAAACCATTCGTAAGTCAAAAATGCATTTAACACCCCGTAAATCCATTGTAAAGTCAAAAACTCATAAGTCAAACTATTGTAAGTCAGATACCATCTATATTTCAAAAAAATTTAGATGCTAATTGAATCCTGCTAAATTTAAGGCATTGCTCTAGGCACTGAGTTGGTATACTCTCTGAACTTTAGAACTTAAAGGGATGTGAAATTTAAACATCACATTATTATAGTAGACTATTGAAAATGCAAAACACTAGATTTCCAGCTTGTAGTCACAAAGCCAGTGAGTTCTAGAATTGAGACTAGAATTTAGGTTCCTTGTATCCAGTGCTTCTCCTGTGACACAATTCTAACAAGTACAAGACAAGTCTTAGCCCTGAAGGGACTTGCAGTTAGGGCAAACAGTTGCAAAACCATGAAATGACTTTTTTAAAAATGGAATAAAATTTAAGTTCCAAAAAAGATAACAAAGCAACTTGCCATAAGTGTATATTACAGACAAATAAGGGTTATGATTGAGGAGAGTAAAAACTTACTGTAGGCTGGAAAGTCATCCTCAAGGAGAGATAAACTTGGCCACATGAAAGGAAGTTGGTAGAAGATACAAGGGGAATTATTTACCTGGTACGAATTATGTTTTAGTAAGTAAAAATCCTGCATCAGGAAGACTAAGATTACAATGGAGACCCAAGTAGGCTTCTATGAGCCTCCTAGCCTGAATGATAGCATGCCTCACTCTGACTGACTAGTGTTACTATAGGCTTTTCCACTAGTGACCTCTATCATTACAGTACCTGGTACATACTAGAAGTTCTAAAATATCTCAGATGAATGAATAAATGAATGGAAGCTAACATTACAATTACAGTTTAGATAACACCAGAAAAGAAAAAAAAATAGTACCTTTGGGATTAAAAAAACATTAAGGGCTTCACTCACTTTCTTCTCATAGCCAAAGTTAAGTTATCAACAACCCCAAAAAAGCATAGCTAGAGCCTGCTATCAGCACAGTACTAATAACAGCCCGCTTATCATCCCGCTGACATCATCTGGTAATGGTAAATGACTTCAGATTGTGGAAGGCATTCACCAGCTACAAGATCCTTTCCATTCGAGGTAGAGAAGAGGTGTTTAAGAGAAAAGAAAGAGGGAGGAGATTGAGGATGTGCGTTAATGAGGGATTTTTCAAACATCCATACGCGCTTTGTGATAAAATGCTTCTAAGTTGGGGTCATTTCCTGTACAGACAATGTAGCTTTTCTTAGACCCGTACTGGGTCTAAGAATTGCTGGCTGGCTGAATATCTAAGCTAATCAAGACTATGTTCCCTCAGCAGGTGAGGGATAAAGTGAACACCAGCTAATCAGGCATAATGGAAGGCTGAGTCTATAAAGTAGTGCATGATTAACCATTTGGAGGAGTCCCACCAAGGCCACAATGCTAGCAGTGTAGCTCTTCTTTCATACTTGATGCAAATGCAATTCATTAGTAGGTACTTTATGTTAAAGTACGCTGAAAAGAAAGCCTGAGTGCTGAGCTGGGCTGACAAGCTGATGGAGTGTAGTACAGTTTGGTATTAAATGATTAGTTTTATCTTACATGAAAAGACCAAAATAATCACCCTCCTTTTTAACAGATATGTAGGGTTGGAATTCTTCAGTTTACATCTCATGGTTTGAGAAATCTTCATGTTATGCTAGCTGAAGTGGGGATGACACAGACAGCCCTCTGAGATTTGGGGTTGAATAGAAATTGTGATGAGCGTCCTGTAGTTATTTTATCTGTGTGGAGACACTTATTCAGATTGGGCCCAGACAAGGTCTCTAAGTTGAGGTACCCTGATGTATATTATAGCATTGACACAGAGCCTTGTCTAAAGTATTTCTCAATGGATGCCATCAGGGCCCAGAAAATGAAGGGGGAAATTATAAATGTTGATTACAAGTGTTGAACAGGTCAAGACAGTCAAAAAATGGGGAAGGCACCCATCAGAGGCAGTGGGAATAATTGTCCATGAAGACAGCTGTGTATTTTTTCTTAGAAATAATTTATGGACTCGGATGAAGTAAAACCAAATAGTGACCCCTAAATCCAGCAAAACCAGCAATACCCTAGAGGCTTGGGGGCATTGGCTGGAAACTTTTTTTATTATATTTAAGGTGTATAACATGCTGTTTTAATATACATGCACATAGTGAAATGATTATCACAGTTAAGCAAATTAACATATTCATCACCTTCCATAGTTACCTTTTTTGTGTGGTAAGAGCACCTAAAATCTACTATCATAGCCAATTTTCAGTATACGATATTATGATATTAACTATAGTCCTCATGCTGTGCATTAGATCTCTGGATTTATTCATCCCATATAACTTCGAATTTGTACCCTTTGATCCGCTTCCTCCCATTTCTTCCCCCTCCCACTACTGGTAGCCACCATTTTACTCTCCCTTTCTATATATTTGACTTTTTTTGAGATTCCACATGTAAGTGAGATCATGTAGTGTTGTTTTTTTTTTTTTTTTTATGTGTCTGGCTTATTCCTCTTAGCATAATGTCCTCCAGGTTCATCTATGTTGTCACAAATGATAGTCTCCTTATTTTAGGGTAAATAATATTCTATTTTATATATATTTATATATATATATATATACACACACACATATTAATATATATTAACAAACCACAATTTTCTTACCCATTTATCTGTTGATGGACACTTAGGCTGATCCCCTATCTTGGTTATAGTAAATAATGTTGCAATGAATGTGGGAGAACAGATATCTCTATGAGGTGCCAATTTCATCTCCTTTGTGTATACACCCAGCAGAAGGACTGTTGGGTCATATGGTAGTTCACTTTTTCATTTTTTGAGGAATCTCTATACTCTTTTCCATAATGGCTGTACCAATTTACATTCCCATCAACAGGGTCCAAGGGTTTCCTTTTCCTCACATCCTTGCCAACACTTGTTATTTTTTGTCTTTTTCTATAGTAGCCGTTCTAACAGGTGTAAGGGGATATTTCACAGGGGTTTTGATTTCCATTCCCCTACTGGCCATTTGTATGTCTCCTTTTGAGAAATGTCTATTAGAGTCCTCTGCCTATTTTTTTCATCAGTTGTGGGTTTTGTTTGTTTTGTTTTTCTACTAAGTTGTATGAGTTCCTTATGTATTTTTGGATGTTAAATTTTTATCAGATGGTTTGAAAATATTTTCTCCCAATCCACATGCTGCCTTTTCATTTTATAAATTGGGTTTTTGTTTTTGTTTCTGTTTTTTTGGTTTTTTGGCTTTTTTTTTTTTTTTTTTTTTTTTTTTTTTTTTTTTTTTTTTTTTTTTTTTTTTTTTTTTTTTTTTTTTTTTTTTTTTTTTTTTTTTTTTTTTTTTTTTTTTTTTTTTTTTTTTTTTTTTTTTTTTTTTTTTTTTTTTTTTTTTTTTTTTTTTTTTTTTTTTTTTTTTTTTTTTTTTTTTTTTTTTTTTTTTTTTT
>RJWJ010046381.1:0-11382 GCA_004363605.1 Indri indri | reverse complement strand
AAATTCGGAATAGTTGATGCAAGGGATGCAAAAGCTAATTCCCCTATTATTTTTTTAATCAGAGCAAGAAAAATACACCAACAAAACTTAAACTTATGCTTCAGTTAGCTATCCTTCCCATTTATCTCTTCACAAACTCCTTTTCAGGGGGTGAGAGTCTGCCCTCTGCTCTGTGTCTGCTACTGCTGCGACTAGCCGCTGTGGGGCAGGACCAGGGAGCCCCCGAGGACACCATGGCTGAGGACGTCACAGGAGCTGGGTATGCGCCCTCAGCAGTGCTTGCTTTCCAAACATGATTTCCCTCGGGCACACCTATGAGCAGTGGTGCCCATAAGAAACCAGCGACTGTGAAGCCCCAGTATCCTGGATGTTGCCTCCCAGTTTCCATTTGTTACTGACAACTTCAGCCCCTCCAAACAGCCACTGCATCCTGGGGTTGCTCCTGCCTGGGCTTCGAGTTAGCTCCACCCAAGTCAGAGCAGAGTCCTGACTCCGTCCTAGCATGCTCTCGGGCTCCCGCCTTGAAAGAGTGCAAATGGGAGGTTTACATCAGGATGAGCTGAAAATTTAGATCGGGTCAGCTTGTTAAAATTTTCAGTATATTTTCGGGATAGGTTTTTTTAATTAGAAAAGTTTCTATAAAATTATTTCATTTTTCAATAATCCTCATTCTTTTTGACTGACAGGCACATGAATCCCTTTATTTCATCGGGCAACTGAACGAATCGAACAGAGCATTCGGATTTCCATATATGGCATGGAATATAAATTGTGCTTTTCCCTTAATTTCCACATGCCTGGAATGGCAGTTTACTTTGAATACTTAGACGGGATCTGCAAAGCCTTCGAGTGTATATTCAGTGAGATTGATTTACTGCCACTCTTTAATCTTACTTTATTGTTATTTTGACTATGTATTATAAAATAGTCCAGAGATTAGTTTATAAAATTCTTCTAAAATATTCCTATAATAAGCAATTAATTTAATTAGCAATTTCCAATTATTTAATAATCCCAAGAATGGTTTCATGTCATAAACTATTATGTTCTATTTCTAAAAATGAAAACACAAGCAGTCTGGATGCCAATTGTCACAGGCTCTCGTTTTATATTGCTTTATGGGGCTACTGACATAATTTCTAACACTCATAAGAATTTGATTGTATTCTTTAAAAAACACTACCCAAACTGATGTTTTCTCATGGCCTGAGATCCCAGGATCTGAAAACAAGGCAAGACACAGAGACTAATAATGACTTCCTTGATTTCTTAGAAAACGTCATTAACATGCCTGTGTTAGACATAAAACGGTAACTGAGCATCTCAGTTAGAAACTGCTATTGCTGTCTATTGCCCCAGTTTATTTCCCATAAAAGTTTATTTTGTTGTCATGTAAATGCACTGGAAATCTCAAAATCATGTAACAAAGTAGCAGTCATAAATGTGTTTAATATGTCTTCATGACCTTAAGATCCAAGTAGCACACAGAGTCTTCAGATATTATTGCCAGAGTTGAATTAGCCCTAAATCTCCCTGGCGTGAAAGCACATCTCCAATGCTGCTTCTACATGTAGTGGTGGGTGGATGGATGGATCCCCAGATTTTCAAGTTGGGCTTTTAATGCCCCACCTCTCCACAGCACATTAGACTTCCTCCGGCCTCCCTTCCTTCCTAGATATGGGTTATGCAGACGCATAGAGTTTTCTGTCAAAACATGTTTTCAACTCCTTAATATTTTTTGGACAACAATGTGAAGACTGTTTCTCATTCATTAAATGTGAAAACTGCTGGTTATCCTGGGTCATGTTCCTGGGTACCACACTTGGCATTTGCATGTGTGGCGTGCAGGTGTGTGTGCTGGCAGAACAGTTTGCTGCAACTGGAAGGGAAAGAAAGTCGTCACCTTTCACACTCCCAGACACTCCCCAGCAGGCTGGTCCACCCTTCCCCTCCGCACTGGTGGGGTCCCTGGCTTCACAGCAGCACATGCTCACGCCACTCCATGCCGGTGGGGCAGTATGCGTGTCAAGGACACTGGGTTAGCCTGTTGTGCGATGCTCCAAATCTCGCAGGAGTGGTTTCAGGAAAGCATACACACTCACATACTCGTGCACACAAACACACACATTTACACACGTGCACACTCACATGCACACATACACACAGGTACACACTATACACAAATGCACACATGCACATGCATACACACACATACACATGAGTACACATTTACATACTCATACACACATGCACACACATACTCACATACCCATGCACACATAAACACAACACACACACATACACGTACTATACACACATATGCACAGGTACACACACTGTACACAAATGCACACATACACACACATGCACTCACACACGCACCCCACACACACACACACACCACGCATCTATTCAGTTGCTCAAACTTACCTTTCATTCATCTTAAGTCAGAAAGTTTTGTTTTTTCCAAAGTGACAAATATCCTCAAAGGACGGATACTTACCAACACCGAGTTCATCCCAGATGAAGCTCTGTGGGATCTGAGGTGACTGGGAACACCACGCGGCTGGGGTGGGGCGGTCCGTGGAGGCAGCGTGGGAGGGTGCCCCTTGTCGGGAAGTGCAAGTGCCAGCTCGCTGGCTACAGACCACCTTCGTGACAGTATTGTCACACTTCGTATCTAGCCTGCCACTTTCCCCTCCTGCATAAGGCCAGCGTTGCTCTCAGCAGGGCGTCGCCTAAAAGCAGCGCGCCCCTCCACGCCTGTAAGAGCAGCGTCTCACTCGCCTCGACATTGTGGCCACGCACAGCAGTTTAACCTTCAGCCTCCAAAGGCACGAAAGTTGGACTTTTACTTTTACACCTGTTAAAATCTAATCACAGCACAAAAATTAGGTCGGCCAGAGTTGTGATTTTTATGATAAATAATGATATAATTCTGTCCATCCGGGGAAAATCAGCTAAATAAACCACTATACAAAATCCTCCAGATTGTGGGGAATTTTTAAGTGACTTAAACAGCACAGTGCAGGTCATGCGTGTCAGCCTCGTAGAGCGAGACGCCGTCCCGGGGACCTCATCAGGACATAGCTGGCACCTCGTGGTTATTTCTCGCTTCAGAACATGTGGTTTGCTGTGAGCCGCTGTGGGTTCTAATCCCGGGATACGGTCCTGCCAGTACAGCCATTCGCCCCCAAGCGACATGCAAGCCATGAACTGTGGCCACATCCTCTTCGCACAGTTCTCCCGGCAGCATCATGGGGTCCTGAGTACACACAAGCGAATCAGGGATCCCAGAGCTAAATGCTGACCCCAAATAGGGCAACAAGCCTTTGCTCCATCTGCCCCTGGTCGGCACCAGGAAATGGGGCCTTGCGTCGACCCAAGCACAGAGGAACACATCAGAGCACATCTATCCTTGGTAAAAGCCGGCAAGTGTGGGGTTACCAATATTCTACTCCAGGTCCTCAAAAAGCTACGTAGAGAGTCACCGTATGACCCAGGACATCTGCTACTAGGTAAACACCCAGGATAACTGAAAACAGGGGCTCAATCCATGTGCACAGATGTTTATAGCAGCGTTATTTACAATACTAAAATAAATGCATAACCTAAACGCCTATCCACGGCAACTGGATAAACAAAATGTTATATCCGCACAGTGGACTGCGATTGACCGTGAAAAGGAAGGAAGTACCGACACACCGCGCAACACGGATGAACCGCGAAGACGCCACGCTAAGTGAAAGTAGCCAGGCACAAAGGGCGCAGGCTGTGTGATTTCATTTATATGAAATGTCCAGAATCGGACATAGAAACAGAAAGCGGATGGTGGCGGCAGAGAGTAAGGGGAGGGGATCGATGTTTCAGAACTCGGTGTAGGTGGGTGTCACATGACACTGCGGATCCACTATTAATAAATGCTACTGAATTGTGCACATTAAAATGACTCATTTTTATGTTATGTGACTTTCTCCTCAATTTTAAGAAAATCGGTTCCAAGGGGTGTGCAAGGCTGACGCAGTGAGTGAGGGCTCCTCCGAACTGTGCCACGAAATGCTGATGTGGCTTGTACACACCCCATGGCACTGGCCTGGCCAGCATTTTGTTGGTGCGGTTTATGTCTTTGTTTCATGAAATCCAAGAGCTCTGACAAGCATCAGCCCTGGCTTTGCACAACACACCAGGGCAGCGTCTCCGGAGGACACTCACCGGCAGGCTTGCCAAGCACAGCCACTGCCCAGCACAGCCAAAGATGGACTTGCCGAGGAGCTCAACACTCCATGGCGTTGGAAGCAGATGGACAGTAGCGGCGTATCCAAGCTGAGGCTAGCTGGGGACCCACAGACACTTTCGCGAGCTGCAGCAGCAAAGCAGACACCATGAGAAGGCTTCGAGCTGCAGCCGAGCAGACCGCTCCGGAGCAATAGTCCCAACTGTGATAACTGCTGCAAAGAAAGGCCATGCTGACCTTGAGGAACTGCTGGGATTGTACTTGGTCCTGCAAAATGTCACTGCATTTCCCACCCAGGAAAACTTCCTGAAACCTAGAGCGAAGGCACTTACGTGCCGGCCTTTGGCCAGACCTGCCCTCGGGGCTGTGAGCCGTGAGCAACTACCGCCTTCAGCAATGGTTAGGACCGTGGGGCATGGTCTTCACCTCCACAGATTGCCGCGGGCTCATTCGGAACGACAGAGCACACCCCTGGGCCCAGGCTTCTCTGCACGGAGGCTGCCCTCGCTCCACGTCCTCAGCCGTGGCAGCCAGGCTGCAGCGACAGGTTTCGGTATCAACCATGTGCACCTCGCTCGCCAGCAACAGGTGCTGGACCGATGCACGCGGCACTCACTCTTGCACCCTTGGAAGTGCTGGGCTCTGGCCTGCGTCCTGTTTCCTTGACCGTCTTCCTTTCCTTTTTTTTTTTTAAATTTAGTTCACTACTAATAACGCTGTCGACGTTCCCTTCCTGCTTTTGCTATTGTCAGCCCCCCAACCACGACCCCAGCCAATTCCATATAAGTGGCTCTGGGCAGAGAGAGAAATGTGGGGCCCCCTGCACCACACCCAGGCCCCCCGGGGCTCTCGTCCGCCCCTGTGTGCCCCCCTGCCTGCCCCTGTGTGCCCTCCCTCACACCCCCCCGTCTCTCTGTCTCTGCCTCTCTCTGTTTCTGTCTGTCTCTCTCTCCTCCCTCCCTCTCTCTCCTTTTTCCCCTCTCTGGCTGTCTCTGTCTCTGTTTCTCTCCCTCCCCGCCCCCCCTTGTCCCTCTCTATCTCTTTCTGCTGTCCCCTCCCTCCGTCTCTCTCCCATTCTGTCCCCTCTCCGGCCCCCGTGCTTCCTCTGTGTCACCTTGTCAAGTCCTCAGGCCCCGTGGCCTGTCCAGAGATCAATGTGTTTGGTGGGGGCGGGAGGCCCTGTGCGCTCACAGCCGAAACCCTCCCCCGGGGACAGCACTTACGAGGACGACTGTATAATTAAGTGGGGACCAGCACTCACCTCCCCCCGCCCCCGCGAGGCAGACGAGGAGCCCCTCGTTATCCGGCAAAGAGCACCATGATTGGCCGCTCGGCCGGGCCACTGGTGGCGCCTTTGTCACCGCGGCGGAAGGAGTGCGCTTTCTGTCCGAGGGGGCTTCGCCAAATGCTCATTTTAAGAGCCACCAAGGAGCGGGAGCGGGGCCTAGGGGTATACACGGCCCCATATGCCGGCGACAGTGATACAAGTGTAATTCTAGACTGTTCGAGTGACACATTAGATCGTTTCTGCCCCAGAACATGAGATAGCCGAGGGGATTATGCGGGACGGGCTGTCACGCGATGAAATTTTCAGAAATCTGTTAACCCCAGCCCAGACCCAGTGAATATTTTATTGCTTAACACTGAGAGAAAGTATGTTTATTAACTACAGAGAGACGTGGCTGAGCGGCTGGGCAGACTGAGCGAGCGGCGCCGGCTGCCCGGCGCAGACACCGTGGCCAGGCCGCGGGCAGGCGGGGAAGGCGCCTCCTCCCGCCCAGCCCACGGGGCTCACGCCCGGGGCACAAAAGCCACACAGGCGGAGGGCAGGGGACTCCTCAGGCAGGACCTTCTCGGGACACTCAGGACACCCTGTGTGGCAAACCCCGGGAGCCGGAAGGCCGCGTCCCTCAGCCCACAGAGAGAGTTCAGGCCCGGTGCTGTCTGCAGGTGTGTTCTTTGAAAACTGGAAAGCCATGCTGTGCATGGCGCTCTGACCATTTTTTATCACAATAGCAAAGAAAGGTGGTTTTTATTTTGGAGGAAAATGGGAAACAAAGCATGATTTAGAGTCACAGGCTCCACGCAAGCACATGCTGCTGTGTGTCACAGCCACACAAGGACCACAGAATGCACCATCGAGGCACGAACACTGACACAAAACTGCTGCCGACTCCTTACCTGCAGGGCCATTTGGGTAAGGAGGCCACGCTGGGGACCTGGGGTTGTTTCCCAAGCTGGTCGCTGAGGAAGGAAAGCAGAGAGCTGGGGCAGCGCGGCCTCCCGGGCGGGTGGCGGGTGGGGGAAGCCAGGTGCAGCTGGGTCCCCTGTGCAGCAGGGACAGAGAAGGGACCGGACAGGAAGCCCCTCTCTGCAGCGTCTGGATCCCTGGGGGCTCCCTCAGGCAAGGCCACCTGCCCCCACATCCAGTTCTCTCCCAGGGAAACTGAGTCAGAGGTGACTACGGCTCCTGCACTTGCAGAGGACTTCCGGAACTCCCCGTGGCCAGGTCTGCAGTCCCCACGAGGACTGACGAGACCAACCCCTCCGGCAGGTCTGAGTGACCCCTGTTCACCTTATCACCCTCTACCTCGGTTCACCCCGCCTTGTCCTCGTTGCAGTGACTGACTTTCATTTTTAGATAAATAAACCTGAGAGAAGACCCAGAGGGTCACAAAAGCGGTGGTTTCTGCGACACAGCTCATTCGCAGCCGTCCCCCACACGCTCAGAGGCAGCAATGTAAGTGGAGCCGCCCGGCTTCTCAGCAAATCGCCCAGATTACTGAGATAACGTTTGGCCAACAATGTCACAGGGTCATGGAAAAAACCAACACAATATGCTTCTCCCAGCCCTCCCCGTCTGAGCGCCGGCTCAGTGTAAGCAGAGCCCGGGGTGAGTGCGGCAGAACAAAGCAGCCCTCTGCTAATTGACTGAAAAATTAGCCCGGGCGCCCCATGGGAGGCGCAGGAGGCTGCGGCAGATGGAGGCTGCCCGGGCACCAGGCGCAGAAAGCCGCTCGAAACCTGCTACGGATCTGCCGCAATTATGGGTCACAACAGGCCTCTTGTCAAACAGCACCGGCAAGACCCACCGAGGAAGGGAAGGCGGGCAAGCTCACGGTGGACCGCAGACCCGAGACTTTCCCCTTCGGACTCACACCGAGCTCTGGAAGGCGGTCGGATTCTTGCTTTGGGGCCTGTTTCTGGTTTGTTTTGTTTTGTTTCCCAGCCTTAGCCTCCAGCCCAGACAGATGCTTTCCCGTGCGTTCTTTGATTCTGACGCTCTGGATTCATTCATCTCTCTGTGTCTCGGTCCCCAGCTCTGGGTCTGCGATGACTGGGCAACAGACACGGTGGTGCATTGCTCATTATAAATGTGGGGTGTGTGTGTTCACGCCACGTGCACACACGCGTGCACACGCGGGGCACTCACATGCGGGCGCCTCTCCAAGCTCAGCAGCAGACAGGGTCATCTGCTCCTCCAGCGGGAAGTCCCACCCCCTGGCCTCTGCTGGGTTCGCGGCTCAGAGGATGTTCTAATCGCAGGTCTGCCCCGGGGTCTCACGATGCAAAGTGCGTTTCGACTAACACTCACCGCGCCACCTCCTGAAGCCCATGGTGGGGAATTCTCGGGTAGCTGACATTTTGAAACGCCGTGTAAGCTGGATTGATAAATAAATTACGGCAATTTGACACTATGCCCCTTTGTCTTCTACCAGGAGAAATAAAGATCCGATGTTGGTATAAATTAGGAATTCTATTCCACCTACTAACGTGGGGGGAAAAGACGGGTTTGCTTTCGTCACATACTCCTTAGGTTTGGAAATAAATACGACTTTAGTTTCTTCTGAGATTGTTAATTTCTGTTAAACATGTTCATTGTAAAATTACTAATTATCTCCCTTTACACAAATGCCTTCATTTTTGTCCCAAGTTGAGCTTCTATAGAAAGCACTACACTGGTGCCTCCCAACGTCATTACTGTGATATAAAATCACGTCCCAGGGGAAAAATCAGGAAGTTTAACCAGCCTATGTATATCTGATGATTTTTTTAAATACAGGATACACTGTGTCTTTATGCATTTACATGTGAGGTTTAGTATATATTCTGTGAATAACAGAACACTTTAATAACCTAACTTTGCCAAATTGTCGTAAACATGATAAAAAATGATATTCCATCATTATAGTGATTCTAGAAAAGAAAAAGAACATGAAAGAAAATCCCCCATAATCCTGCAAAAGTGATTCACCTTTTATCTCTTTGCATATTCCTCTTCATTTTTGCCATGTCAAAATTGGATATAAAATTAAATTTAATTCACAAGTTTGCAAAATGGCCCATTTCACTTAATATTATTACCAATTTGCTTTATCATGTTGCTGCAATCTTCATGATTTTTTTAAATATTCTAGCAAGTGGCATTACTGTAATTTGCCTAGTTATGCCATTTATTTCTTTTTCTTCAATTTTAATTTTTAAATTATCATCAGTAAGAGTGCACTTTTGTGTGTGGTGTTGTGCAGAAGTTACCACAACGGTGACACAGAGCAGCCCGTGCCACCAGAAGGACTCCGCCTGACCTCCACCCCTTACCACGCACCTGCCCCTCCACCCCTGTCCCCAGGACCCCTAGGTGCTCCCATTGTTACGGTTCGTCTGTTTGGGGACATCACATAAATATAAAAATGGAGTCACACAGCATCCGACCCTTTGACACTGGCCTCTGTGGCTCGGCCCTGTGTCTCTGAGACTCGTTCACGCTGTCTGTATGGTGGCACGTCCCTTTTCATCCATGACTGGGATTCCATGGTCCAGGCGTGTCCTATATTTTAAAAAATCATCAGACATATATGAGCTGGTTTAAACTTCCTGACTTTTCTCCTGGGATGTGATTTTATGACTTTCTTCACATCACGGCAATGACGAGAATGTCCCAGTGACATAGGAGGAGCTTGTCTTCTGCAGGAGCTTGTCAACTCACCGGCCTTTTGAAGGCACTCGGTATGTTTCCGTCTTTGGGCTCCTACAAGTAAAGTCACAGTATGTATTTCTGCACAGGTTTTTGTGTGAACACGAATTTTCATTTCTTTAGGATAAATACCTGGGGGTGGGTTACTGGGTCATGTGGTAAATGTATGGTTATTTATTTATAAGGAACTTCCAAACCTTTTTCCAGAGAAGCTGTGTCACTTTTCACCGCAGCCAGCAAAGTGCGCTCCAGTTGTCCCCATCCTCCCAGCGCTGGAAACTGTTTTGATTCCAGCCTCACTAACAGGTGTGCAAAGTGTCATTTTATTTCCCTACTGGCTAATAATATTGAACATGCTTCTTTATGCTTAATTTCTTATGTCTTCTTTGGTGAAATGTCTGCCCAAATCTTTTGGTTATTTTTAATCAGAATTTTTTTTTACCATTTAATTTTGAGATCCTTTTATATATTTTGGTTATATGTCCATAGTCAGATGTGTGATTTACAAATAATTTCACTCAATCTATATTTGTATGTAATTCTCTTAACCTTGTTTTTCGCAGAGCAAAATTTTTAATTTTTATGAAGTAATTTTTTTGAGTAATTAGGCCCTTTTCCATAAGTTGTTGAAGTTCATGGTGCAGAATCATTTGTGGCATCGGCTTGTTCCTTTAACATCCAAGAGGTGTTACTATCTCTTCCATTCTTGTTTGGCAATTTGTATCTCTTTTTCTCTCGTTTTTCTTTGTCAATCTAGCTACAAGTTTATCAATTTTATTGATGATTTCAGAGAACCAGCTTTCAGGTTTTGTTTTGTTTTGTTTTTTTTCATTTTCTCTATAGTTTTTCTGTTTTCAATTTCATGGATTTCTGCTTGCATTTTTATTATTTTCTTTAGGTCATTGATTTGTGTTTATTTTGCTCTTTAGCTTCTTAAAGAAGCAGCATTGATCTTTGATTCAAAACCTTGTTTACATTTCTCAAATATTCTTCTAATGCTATAAATTTCCCTTAAAGAACAATTTCAAGTACATCTCACAAATTCGATGTGGTATATTTTCATTTTCTTTTTATTCAAAATAGTCTTAATGCCCTTTGAAACTTTCCCCTCTATTTATAAATTATTTAGAAGTATGTTGATTAATTTCTGTGTATTTGGAGATTTTATTAATAAAAATCTCTTTTCTTATTGATTTCTAGTTTTCTACTATGGTTTAAAAACATAATTCAATTCCCTTAAGTTTGTTAATATTTGTTTTATGACTCGGGTATGAATTATCTTGATGAATGTTACATGTGCATCTGAAAAGAATGCGTATTATTTTGTTGGGATGAATGTTGTTTAAATATCAATTAGGTGCAGTTGTATGATGGTGTTATTGAGTTCTTCTATATTCTTGATGATTTTTTTTTCTTTCTGATACTGTATCTCTCTCTATCAACCCAGGCTAGAGTGCAGCGGCATCATCATAGCTCACTGCAACCTCAAACTCCTGGGCTAAGTGATCCTTCCAAGTAGCTGGGACTATAGGCACAAGCCACCATGCCCGGCTAATTTTTTTTATTTTTTGTAAAGATGGAGTCTTCCTATACTGCTCAGGCTGGTCTTGAACTCCCAGTCTCAAGTGATCCTCCTGCCCCAGCCTCCCAAAGTGCCGGGTTGACAGGCATGAGCCACCACAACCAGCACTGATTTTCTGCATACAAGTTTTATCTGTTACAGAGAGATGAATGTCGATATGTCCAGGTATAATTGCACATTGTCTGTTTTTACTTTTAATTCTGTCAGTTTTTGCTTTATATTGTTAGTGCATACGTATTTAACACTGCTGTATCTCTTCAATGAATTGACTCATCATCGGGCATTGTCTCTTTTTAGCACCATCATTTTCTTTGCTCTGAAGTCTGCTGCTTCTAGTATTAATGTAGACTTTCCAGCTGTCTTTTATTAGTGTTCTAATTGGATAATCTTTCCATTCCTTTTTAATCTGACTATATCATCACATGTGAAGTGAGTTCGTATGGACAGCATAGATTTGGATAATTTTTTATATCCATTGTAATAAACTTTGTCTTTTTTACTGTTATATTTGAACCATTTATATTTATGGTAATTACTGATATATTTGGATTTAGGTCTATCATTTTGTTATTTTTTTTATCTTTGTCCTTT
>RJWJ010046380.1:0-11368 GCA_004363605.1 Indri indri | reverse complement strand
ATAGCTTCTCTTTCTAAGTTATTTCCATTAATTTGCCCTCTTGGAAATACATGACCATAGGAACCACCCTTCCTCCTCAAGATGCCTTCTTCCAATGGCTTCTGTGGTCCCTCACCCCTTGTGTTGCATATGGGAGGGTAAATGGTTGATGGGCACAACTGTAGGAGGGAGACTTTTCACTGTATACCCATTTGTAATTTTAGATGCTAACATCTTATAAATGGATGACATGTTAAAAATAATTTTTTGGCTGGGCATGATAGCTCATGCCTATAATCCCAGCACTTCAGGAGGCTGAGGTAGGAAGATTGCTTGAGCCTAAGAGTGCAAAACCAGTGAGACCCTGCCTCTACAAAAATAAAAATAAAATAATAAAATAAAAAATAATTTTAAAAAAAATTGTTTTCCACTATTTGAGAAAATCCATGAAATATTCACTCCCAAATTCTGCATACCATCTTTCTATCCTTAGGTAAGGAACATAGAAATCCTTGACATACAGTACTACTTCCTTCGTTTCTAACATACTAAGCCACATCCTGGTGATGAATCCCATAATGTAATTTGAAGTTGGGGGATATTGCAGTATGGTTCCAAATGATTATGCCTCTGTGTAAGAGAATGATATTTCCTCTCCCCATTGACATCAGGCTTGGATGTGCAGCTTACTTCTTTTTTTTTTTTTTTGAGACAGAGTCTTGCTCTGTTGCCCGGGCTAGAGTGCTGTGGCTTCAGCCTAACTCACAGCAACCTCAAACTCCTGGGCTCAAGCAATCCTTCTGCCTCAGCTTCCTGAGTAGCTGGGACTACAGGCATGTGCCACCATGCTTGGCTAATTTATATATATATATATATATTTTTAGTTGTCCAGATCATTTCTTTCTATTTTTTAGTAGAGATGGGGTCTCACTCTTGCTCAGGCTGGTCTCGAACTCCTGACCTTGAGCGATCCACCCGCCTTGGCCTCCCAGAGTGCTAGGATTACAGGCGTGAGCCACCACGCCCAGCCTGTAATTTACTTCTGCCACTGCATCAGCAGAAGTGATGTGTGCCACGTCAAGCAGATGTTTTAAGAGCCGTTGTGTGGTTCCACTGTAGCTCTTCTGCATCTGCCACAGACTGGCACATCCCAGACAGGGTCTGCTTCTTCAGCCTGGATCCCAACTGAAGAAGCCACAGCGCACCTACAATGAACTTACAACACAAATGGGAAATAAGGCTTTGCCGTATAAACTACAGAAAATCGGGGGTTATTTGTCACTGAAGCACAACCTTACAAAAACTGACTAAGATGGTAACAATTTTACATATTTGTTTACTTTAATACCCATGAGACTGTATTTCCTCAAATTGAAATCTAAGCGTCACCCTTAATTTCTCCCCTTTCCCTCACCCTCCACATCCAATCCTTGCGGATCAAGTCTTGCCAACTTCCAAATCTGCCCACTTCTTTTTCTCCATCACTGCTGCTTGGTCCAAGCCACCACCATTTCTTGTACAGGGAGTCCCTACAGCCTTCTTATCCTGTCCTTTCTCCACACAGGAGCAAATCGGGACATGGCTCTCACATATTTAGGGCCCTTTGGAGAGTTTCTATTAAACTTAGAATAAAACCCAATTTCTTATCAAGAGCCACTAAGGCTCTTGATCTTGCGTGATCTTGTCCTGCCCATCTTTCTACCTCGTCCAGTCCTGAGGCTCCAGTCACACTCGGTTCTCTTTCAAACTCCTTTAATTTCTCAAGCTCTTCCCTACCTCAGAGCCTTTTGTATGTATGTTTCCCTCTTCCTAGGCTCTTTCTCATCATCTGGTCTCAAATGTCACCTACTCCAGGGAACCTTTCTTTACTACCCCATGCAAAGCAGGATCTGGACCTTCTCCCCCGTCCCAACTCCATTATTCCAGATCTTAACCCTTTGATTGTTTTATTGGTAGCACTTATCACAATTTGTAACAATTCCATTTGTTTATTTTTTTTTTTAATTTACTCCCTACTAGACTGTAAGCTCCATGAGCAAAATGATTATGTCTGAATCTAATACTGTAGCCCTACAGCCTTCAAGGGAGTCTGACAAAGCAGGCACTTAATGGAGTATTTGTTACATATGCAGTGTGGTCATTTCTTAGACTCTAAGAAGCAATGGTGAGTAAAGCCAACATTGTAGCCTTTATTTCATGGTGGGCCAGTTCCCTTTACTTGTTTACAAACTCTCTAACCTGACCACTGTCACCATCATTGTATCTTCAGGCTCACCGTGAGGACACATGCAATAAATACAGTCAGCACAAATCCTCACCACCACTATTCAATCTGTTTCAGTTCAATGGATACTTAAGAGCTCTAAGGACCCTGTGTCTCACATCAGGAGGATGAGTAGCAGCATCTACTTAATACCGAAGAACTGCATTCATTGTTTTACTTATACATGTAAATAATAACTGGAATTCACTGTGATGCTTATTACAGATCAGGGACTGTCATAAATTTGTTACATAGGCCAGCGTGGTGACTCACACCTGTAATCCTAGCACTCTGGGAGGCTGAGGCGGGCGGATCCTTTGAGCTCAGGAGTTCGAGACCAGACTGAGCAAGAGTGAGACCCCATCTCTACTAAAAAAAATAGAAAGAAATTAGCTGGACAACTAAAAATATATACATAAAAAATTAGGCGGGCATAGTGGCGCATGCCTGTAGTCCCAGCTACTCGGGAGGCTGAGGCAGTCAGATTGCTTAGCCCAGGAGTTTGAGGTTGCTGTGGGCTAGGCTGACACCACGGCACTCTAGCCCAGGCAACAGAGTGAGACTCTGTCTCAAAAAAAAAAAAAAATTTGTTACATCATCTCATTTAATCTTCACAACAGCCCGGCAACGATATGGCACACCAACTAAGAACGTAGGTTACAGAATCATACAGATTTGGGTTCAAATGCCAATCCTACTACTCTTGAAAATTCCTTAACTTCTCTGTGCTTCCATTTCTGCATCTGTAAAATGGAAGTAATAATGGTAACTGCACCTTTGAGTTGGTTGTTTTGAAGATTAAATAAGATAATGCATGTGATGTGCTTATCTCAGTGCCCGGCACATAGAAAGTGTTTCATAAATGTCAGCTACCTCTTCTTAACTTCGGGACCATTTTATGTCCTGAAGCATCAAACTATGTGTCCAGCACAGAGAGAGGATGAGTTGCCCAGGCTGAGTCCCTGCCCTTTAGGAGCACACAATCAGAGACAGCTGGGAGCGCAGACTTGGAATTCAGAAGAGGACAGCAAAAATGCTCCTCCAAATGGCTGCGTTCATTTTATGCTCCAAACACAGTAAACTCATGTTCTCATTTCCTTTTCCACCAAAATAGCTATCTCTGCTCCCTGAAGAGGCCCTGGATTATTATAGTTCCTTAAATGCCCTGAAATTCTCAGGAGAGAAGGAATGTTTTTTTTAAAGCAAGCACAGCTTGGAGCCAGAAAACAAAAGGTTAAATTCTCTTAAGCTAGGACAATGTAACTCATTTCCTGTTTTTCTCAACTGTCTAGACACAGATCTCATAAGCATTAGCCATGAATCCCACCATCAGGTTAAAAATAGAAGGTTTAAATATGAAATACTGTGGCGGAGGAAAGATTGTAGGTTTCTACCTTTATCCACAAAATGACTACTTTGAAAGAGGATTTTTTTGTCTTTGTTGTGAGTTTTTCCATAAGTCCCGGGAAGCGGTATTTCAATGGCAGGAACAGAGAACAACTTTTTCCTAAAGAATATATTTGTCCTTCAATAAATCTAATGCAATCCCCATCCCCGCCCCCGTCCCTCCCAGGTTTTAAAAGCTACTTGAAGGCCCAGCATATGGCAGCTTCTCTTAATAAAAAATGCAGTCACAATTACTTGAAATATTTCAGGTTATTGCACAGACCAACATTTAGCCTCATACATTTGTGCAACAGAAAATGCATATAGATTCGACATGCTTACTTTTCTTCTTCTATCTTCTGCCTCCGTAAAGTTGTTGGATAAATATTTTGTTTTGAACATATAATTTTTCCAGAAAACACATTTTTAAAAACTCCGTTAATAATCCAATCATTTTTTAAAGGGAGGGGGGAGGAGGGGATGGGCAAAAACCTACCTTCCGAGTACAACGAACACCATCTGGGTGATGGGTACATTTATAACCCTGACTCAACGTATAACAAAAGCAATCCATGTAACCAAAAACATTTGTAACCCCATAATATTTTGAAAAAAAAAAAAATCCATAAGCGGTGGCGCACAAGCATGGGGGAATCTACGATGCTGAGTTTCCCAAACTTAACGGAACCACAGAACCCTTTTATCAGGATGATCCTATTAACACCTCCCAGAATAGTATTCCATGGAATACCAGTTTGGGAAATATGAATTGGATACCTCTAGGATTTTTTTGCTGGTTCCAGAATTACATGAGGTTAGGTCTCTTCTCTGACAACCTCAGCTATCTGAATCACAACATAAAACTTGAAAGTAAACAGTACTAATGACTCTACAATATTGTAATGGACCTTTTCTTTTTATTATAGGTAGACAAATAGAAGTATACCTTACTGCTGTGGTCCCCAACCCCCAGGCCCCAGACCAGTATGGTTGGTGGCCTATTAGGAACCAGGCTGCACAGCAGGAGGTGAGCAGAGGTGAGCCAGCAAGTTTGTATTTGTATTTACAGCCACTCCCCATCACTGGCATCACTGCATAAGCTCCACCTCCTGTCGGATCAGCAGCGGCACTTTAGATTCTCACAGGAGTTTGAACCCTACTGTAAACTGTGCATACGGGGGACCTAGGTTGCTCCCTCCTCATGAGAATCTAATGACTGATAATCTGAGGTGGAGCTGAGGCCTGAGGCGGTGATGCCCCACCCGCCCTGGTCTGTGGAAAAACTGTCTTTTGTGAAACCGGTCCCTGGTGCCAAAAATGTTGGGGACTGCTGCCTTACAAATACTCATGCATTTACCTTAGAATAAATGTATTCATCATTGTCTTTAATATTTATATAGATATATATTGACATAACGTAGATCTATAATATATTTATAATTTTTATAATATAAAGGTGTATAATTATATAATTATAATATACATACACATGCTAGCATACACACATATATTTCCTAACTCTGTCCACTGAAAGAACCTGGAAGCAATTACAACCCAGTAGCAATAAGCATACACAGTGCCAAGACCTTAATTTCTAAATCTATTCTCCAATAAAAGGAATCAGGCTGGGCATGGTGGCTCACATCTGTAATCCTAGCACTTTGGGAGGCCAAGGCAGGAAGGTCATTTGAGGCCAGGAGTTCAAGACCAGCCTGAGCAAGAGTGAGACCCTATCTCTACAAAAAATAGAAACATTAGCCAGGCGTGGTGGCCATGCCTATAGTCCCAGCTACTCCAGAGGCTGAGGCAGGAGGATCACTTGAGCCCAGGAGTTTGAGGTTGCAGTGAGCTATGATGATGCCACTGCACTCTAGCCTAGGTGACAGAACAAGACACTGTCTCAAAAAAAAAAAAAAACAGAAATTAGAGCTCTTTGAAGAAAAGATTGATTCCATGTTTGGAGCAAAGAAAATACAAGATGAGCCTAGAATAAAAAGTAAATGTCAAAAAGCCAGAAAGTACTCAAAAACGTTGAAGCATATCGAAAAGCTACCAAGAGCCAATCTGTCTAAGGTCCTAATGGCCAGAGCTGGAACAATTTGAACAACAAAATAAATAATGACAGCATTAGATTATAACCCGTAGAATAAAATATTCATAAGCACATGTTGATATATTAATAAGTAAATAAATGGTGGAAAAGGAATAACTTTTCCCTACAGAGGAATTCCAATTAATAGAGGAGAAGGAATAAAGGAAATAGAAAATCACTAGTAGCCAAACACCACAGTAACAATTGTTGCAGGCAAAAATTATTCACAGATGCTAAAACTAGTGGGTGAAGGTATGAGAAACAGCACGTTTATATAGTCTCAAAGTATCTCTCCCTTTGTCGGTCACAAAGGGAAAAACAGTAATTTACGGTAGAGAAACCTGATAGACACCACTTTAACCAAGAGATCAAGGTTAATATCACCAGTAATAAGATATACTGGTATTGTGTGCCTCCTGAGGGGGTGCATGGAGAAGGACGTAACATTACTTCTGAGATATTCTTGTCAAAACAGCAATTATCTCAATTTAATCAAAGAAACACAGACAAAGCCAAACTGGAGGGCATTCAACAACGTAATTGACCAGCCCTCTTCAGAAGTGTCAGACAATGAAAGACAAAGAAAAACTGAGTTAGAGAAGAACTAAGTTAGTCACCTTCTCATAACTAAATTCAATGTGAGATCCAAGATTGGGTCCTGAATCAGAAAAAGACCATGAATGGAAAAACTAGCAAATTTAAGTAAGGTCTATTGTTTACTTAATGGTATGGTATCAATGTTAATTTCCTGGTTTTGATCATGGTAGTGTGGCTGTGTGAGATGTTAAACATAAGGGGAAGCTGGGTGGGAAATATACATGGGAATTTTCTAGAATGTTTTTAACTTTCTGTAAGTTGAGAATTATTTTAAAATTTCTTAAAGCTTTTTTTTTAAATAACAAATATATTCACAAGCCAAGTATTTATAACTCAGTGCCTGTGTATATCAATAATATTAATAGTCATAATAAAAACAATATAATTTCTTTAAACTTTCACTTTCTATTTACAATGTACCAAGAGCTATGCTGGGAGCTTGTGTGTGTTCTTTCCTTTAACCTTCACAATCTGAGGACATAAAGCTAAGTAACATGAACAGGGTGATATTTCTAATACCTGGCAGAGCTATGATGTCAACTTTTATTGTAACCTAGCAGAGAAGATGAAAGTAAATTACTTACTGCTTGAAAGAGACCAAATACCAAACTAAAATTATGAGGCAATGCTGAATATTTATGCTACATTATTTCAGTTTCTTGCTCATTTGTCTAAGACTTCAAGGCATGTCAACAATACAGAAATTTGAGAAAATATAAATTAACTAATGCCTTAGGAGAGTAATGTATCCCCCCTTTACTTTCTGAAAATTTTTCTACAAAAATCCCTCAGGGCTGCAAGCCTTGGAAGATTTTCCCAAGCACTTTCTCACACAAATGTTTTTATTTATACGCACAACCACCAAATGAGATAGGTTTCATTTGCCCCAATTTTACAAAAAAAGAAAAGTAACTCTTAAAGAGATTGAAAGAATTCCCACTGCACAACTTCCCATCCTCCCAGTCAGCAATAGACATTTTTGTCCATTGACATAAGGTAAACTAATATCCAGGGCATCCTTAAATGAGAAAATAAGTAATGAAAGGAAAAGAGTGGAAGGGGAGGTGGTACAGGCAGATGAGAAGAAGGAAGACACTTCCGTTAATGGTTAAGAACACGCATGTAAACTCAGCTCAGCCACTTTCTAACCGTGATCTGGGCAAGTTACTCTCTCTGCCTCTTTCACCTCAGCAGGAAAAAGGAGTTTTAATAAGTGTAATGGGTCGAATGGTGCCCGCACCCCTCACCTCCAAAAAAAGGTATGTCTACCCAGAACCTCAGAATGCCACCTTATTTGGAAATTGAGTTTTTGGGAATGTAATTGTTAACCCAGTAAAGTCATACTGGATTAAAGCAGGCCCTAAATCCAATGACAGTTGTCCTTATAAAAAGAGGGGACACACAGAGACACAGAGAGAACGCCAGGTAAAATGGAGATAGAGATTGTAATGGGCCAGTGTGAGCCAAGGAAGAGCAGGGCCGCTAGGAACCACCAGCAGCTAGGAAGAAGCAAGGAAGGATTCTTCCCTGGAGACTTGAGAGTAAACACAGCCCTGCTGACACCTTGATTTTAGACTTTGAGCTTCCAGAACAATGAGACAATAAATTTCTGTTGTTTTAAGCCATCACGTTTGTGGTAATTTGTTATGGCAACCCTAGGAAACAGACTAAGCAATATAGGAAGCAATGTATGTAAAGCGACTAGCAGAGGAAAATTAGCAATGTATGAGCCATTTCACCCACTCTGCTTTAGTAAGAAGGAAGGGCAAAGGAGGTCAGTGTTGATTACATATTTCTTAGCTTTGGGTATTTTTTAGCATTGTTTGGCACACTCGCTGCCTTTTTCCCCCACCTACAACTACCCTGAGTCACTGCCCAGCTATGAGCAGCTCTAAAATTCTGGAAAATAGCCTCTGCTGTCATGGAGGGGCAGGGTTGGGATAAGATCCCTATCGAATAATAACGGTACAGAGCAGTAAATGTAGATTTGAATTGATCCTTCTATCTCATCATCTAAAAAATGTCCTCTAGGCATGATTGTTGCTTTTATCAGTTGAATTGTGTTTCCCAGAAAGATATTTTGAAGTGTGATGGTTAATTTTACGTGTCAGCTTGACTGGGTCATGGAGTACCCAGATATTTGGTCAAACAGTATCCTGGGTGTTCCTGTGAAGGTGTTTTTGGATGAGACTAACATTTAAATTGGTAGAATGAGTAAAGCAGATTGCCCTCCCTAATGTGGGTGACCTCATCCAATCAGTTGAAGGTCTAAAAAGAACAAAAGGTTGACTCTCCCATGAGTAAGAGGGAGTTTCTCCTTCCTGACTGCCTTCAACTGGGACACCGGTTTTTTCCTGTCTTTGGACTCGAACTGAAATATCAATCCTTTTCTGGTCTCAATCCGTTGGCTTTTAGACTGAAACTACACCATTAGCTCTCCTAGATCTCAGGCCTTTGGACCCAGACTGGAACTAAACCGTCAGCTCAGGCAGGGTGCAGTGGCTCATCCCTGTAATCCTAGCACTGTGGGAGGCCGAGGCAGGAGGATTGCTTGAGCTCAGGAGTTCAAGATCAGGCTAAGCAATAGCGAGACCCTGTCTCTACTAAAAATAGAAAAAATTATCCGGGCATGGTGGCAGGTACCTGTAGTCCCGGCTACTTGGGAGGCAGAGGCAGGAGGATTGCTTGAGCTCAGGAGTTTGAGGTTGCTGTGAGCTAGGCTGACGCTACAGCACTCTAGTCTAGGCAACAGAGCTATACTCTGCCTCAAAAAAAATAATAAAAAATAAATTAAAAAAAAAAAATAAACCATTGGCTCTCCTGGGTCTTCAGCTTGCTGACTCACTTGGCAGATCTTGGGACTTGCCAGCCTCCATACTCATGTGAGCCAATTCCTTAGGGTAAATTTCTTCCTGTATATCTATATATAGAGAGAACCATCCTATTGCTTCTGTTTCTCTGGAGAACCCTGACTAATACAAAGTCCTAATACCCAGTATCTCAGAATGGACCTTATTTGGAAATTGGGTCATTGCAGATATAATTAGTTAATTTAAGATGAGGTCTTAGCAGAGCAGGATAGGCCCTTAAACCAATATGACTGATGTCCTTATAAGAGGGAAAAAACCAAAACTGGGTGAGGGATATATGGGAACTCTGCAACTTTTCTGTAAATCCGAAATATTCCAAAGTAAAAACTTTACATAAAACAAATGGGACCTACATTTATGGAGTTAGAACAGGTCAATAGACAGTTAAACATAAATAATTTGTTTACAACAATTAATGTTGTGAACTGGATTTCTTATATAAACCTGATACACCTCTCTCATTATATTGAAACCCTTCATCATGCAGAGCTAAGAGAAGCTATGTTGAGAAAATAGTCAGTACAAAAGAGACTCCAACTCACACATGCATCCACACTCCATCAGGAAGAAATAAAACACCTAGCCAAATAACTGCAAAACAAAGCAATACGTTAACTCACACAAAATTGCCATTGTCAACTCAAATGAGGGTGCTATTGTATATCTCCTCTGTTAGTGAGTGGCTTGCAAAAGAATACCACACTTCTTTTTACCCTATTTTCTGTCTCTTGAATGGAGCACTTAGGTAATTGAAGAAGTGACAGAAACTTTAGTTTCACCCAGCGAGTGGGGAACAACCTCTGTACAGACACTGAGAAATAGCCCTGCTGAGAGCCGCTTCAGGTGGGACACTGACCCCTTCAGACACCTGGCTACAACCCTCAGCCTTTAAGGCCTCCACCCTTTTATTCTCCAGTTACAAAATGTGTCCATCTCATCAGGTGTTAGCCCTTTGCAAAGAAAAGTGAACACACAGGGACCAAACAGGCCACAGGAAGAATAAGTCACATGAGTCCTGGAGGGAATGGACAGCACCTCACAGTCCCTTATGCCTTGTTTTAGTCTGTCTAGGCTGCCATAACAAAATACCATCAACTGGGCTGCAGCTTAACCAACAGAAATTTATTATCACAGTTCTGAAGACTAGAAAGTCCAAGATCAAGGTCCAGCAGGGTTTGGTTCCTGGTAAGGGCCCTCTTCCCCGCTGGTAGAGAGCCCCTTCTTACTGTGTCCTCACGTGGCAGAGAAAGAAAGAAAAAGCTTTCTGTGTCTTTTCTTATAAGGCCACTGATCCCACCATGAGGACCACAGGTTCATGACCTCATCTATACTTAATTACCTCCCAAAGGCCCCACTTCAAAATACCATCACATCGGGGGTTAAGGCTTCAACATATGAATTTTGGGAGACACAAACATTTAGTCCATAACATGCCTCTCCGAACTTCTAGTAGAGGGAGGGAAAGCAATACATTTTTGTTGATGCTGCTAACAGAAGATGAAATTTTACATGGAAACGCATATAGCAGAGACCTGTCTCCTATACATACGTGTATTGCCTTGCCTGGTTAGGGCCCAGAACATGGTAAACACTTGACAATCATTTGTTGATGAATTATAATAATTATTTGTCAATGAACTACTGCCCTTTGGCATTGATGGCATCTTAAGAAAAGGTTTTACTATGTCCCTATCAAATAATCTCAAAGTTTTATTCACATTTTTGTATTTTTATTTTGACCTCTCCGCTTCACTCAAAGGGTCATCATATCCTCCCAAATCTACCTTATAAAAGAAGAATTCTGAGTTTGTTACGATTTTTCCCTCAATTAAAAAAAAAACATGACAAGAAAGAAAAGAAACAAACAAAAAGTTATTCTTCATAATTATTGGAGTCTCTGGTTCCATGACATATGTGAAATATACAGGAAATTTGTAGTGCTATTTTACAGAATGAATAGCCAGCCTAGTCCCTTGTCTTTAAGCTCGAGTAAGGATTACTTCTCCAAGAGGTTAAAGTCTATTAAAATCCTATTTCCTGTAATGATTTATTGGATATGACACAGCACAGGCAACAAAAGCATATGCAGACCAATGGGATTACATCAAACTTAAAAACTTTTGTATTCCCAAGGACACAATCATCAGAGTGAAAAGGCAACCTACAGAATGGGAGAAAATA
>RJWJ010046379.1:0-11381 GCA_004363605.1 Indri indri | reverse complement strand
CCATCACCATCATCATCACCATCCACCATCACCATCACCATCAGCATCCACCATCCACCATCACCATCACTATCACCATCATTATCCACCATCCACCATCACCATCATCATCACCATCCACCATCACCATCCACCATCACCATCATCATCCACCATCCACCATCACCATCATCATCACCATCCACCATCACCATCACCATCTGCTTTCCAGTATCACCATTCTGGGGAATAGGAGCTGCACATATTTTGGGACTGTTGTTTGGTCTACCCAACTGATCATTCCTAGAAACTTCTGTGATTTAAACAAATAACCAGAGTGTGTTCAGGAAGTACATGGGCATGGATCTCATGAGGACTCAGATAATCACATTTGACTGCACTTTAAGATGGATTTCTGATAGGAGCTTCTGCAGCAAAAGCCCTAGCCCAGAAACAAGATTGCAGAGGAACGTGTTTTACGTTTGTGTGTGGAGGTGGGTTAACTGGCCCACTCTCAGGGTCTTGCTGGAGCTGGACCTCTGTAGAGGTCTCATGTGACGGTAGCACTCCCCTGCTCAGAGCCCGCACGGGCTCCTCTCTGCCCTCGGGATGACGCCCAAACGCTCTGCTTAGCGTCACAGTTCTTCATGATGGGCTCTGGGAATGGGGCCCCTCTTCCTCTCGTCTGCCCCGGGCGTGGGCTCCAGTGCTAATGACAGTTCTCCCTCTTGCCCCCGGGCCGGGCGCCTCCTCCTCCACTCCCGCGAGCCGCGTCTGCTCCATGGCTCTGGTCTGCTGGCGGAGGTGGCCTCCCCTCTCCGCTGGCCTGAGCGGGCTGCCACTCAGCGTGCGCGTCTCCAAGTGCTTACCCTGAAGCAGATGTGTGTCGGGGGCCCGGGAGGGGGCCTGTGCGTGTCTCCTGGCTGCGTCCCAGCACCGAGCAGGCACTCGAAGGGTGGGGGGTGGGACCTGGACCACGCGCCTGGGTGTCAGTACATTGCCACAGTTGACAGGGCAACTAGACACGAGGATGCTGTTATCTCAGTGATCGGCTCAGGCTGCGCACCAGGTTGAAGAGGCATTTGATTAATTCCTGGAGGCATGTGAGAATTTTGAGTGGTAACCCTAAGGAAAAACAAATTTAGAAAAATTTTTGCACGTTTTAATCAGAGAACAGAATCAAATTAGTTCCGAGGTTATTTTCTCTCAAAATAATCCAATGAGGTGCTTGTTAGTCATTGTGTTGAAGGTACCTGCTGCTTTTAAAGGTGACCAGCCCAGTGGCGATTTAGGGTTCTTGGTAGCTTTGCAATGAAGGGGGCGGCACGAGGTTGGGCTCAGCTGTTCTCGCCAGCGTTTTTACAGCCGTAAAAGCAAGCGGCCGCCCGCTCTCCAGTAGTGATTTAAAGTCATGACTAGTAATTACGTTGTTACCAGGAATAAAAGAACAAGTTCTAAGAAACAACTTTCTGTCATGGAAATGGGTGGTGTTGCCGGCTGGCTTCTGGGTGGTGCTGTTCTTGCGGTTTCCTGCTTTCTAATCTCGGAGCGCCCACGCCCTGAGGAAGTCCCACCTGCCTGCAGGTTTCCTTTGATGCCACCAAACCTGTGCCCTGGACCGCAGGTTCCAGTCCAGGACCGAGGGCGATGCAGCCATGTTCACAGGGGACAGGCGCGTGCTGGGGGCTGGGGACAGATGGGCGCATCCCCCGCGCCAGCAGCAGCGGGGAGCCTTCAGCCTGGTGGGAGGGGCAGTGACGGAAACCTAGGCAACCGCCGGAGCCGTGCAGGGGGGCAGTGCCCAGGGCAGGTGAAGGTTGGGGCGCTAACACCCCCATCTGCCACCAACATCTCCAGTGGCTGAATCGGGCCAACCCCGGGTCCAGAACCACAGGCCAGCCCCCCAGGACGGAGCAGGTAGAGAAGGCCAAAGGGCGTGTCCTGCACAAGCGGGCAGTGGCTGTGCCTGATTATGTGGCCTCGCGTGTGGTCGGCGGCCACCGGCGTCAGGGGCAGAGCCTCGCAGCCGGCAGGGGCCGTTAATGAGGTGAAGGTTCCCAACCGTGTGGCCTCGACATGTGGAACACGTCACAGTCCCAGCATTTTCCGTGTTTCCTTTGTGCTAAAAGGCTGCCAGACAAACGCACACGGTTCCTTCCCTGTGGCCAGGAAGGCGGCAGCTCGGGGCGCAGACCCGAAGCCCAGACTCACGTCTGCAGCTCTGACACGTGAACTGCATTCCGTCCATCTGGTAGGAGGAGCTCCACCCAGGGGTTCCTGTGTGAGTGTTGCTCCGGCCAGGGCTCCAGGTAGGGGCTGGCGGGGGCCTGGGCAGGCTCCTCGCGCCCTCCCCACCACCCTCTGCGCCCTGGTTGCGCCACACCCTCCGCGCGTCCCTCCACCCAGGGCCTGGAGGTTTCCCAGGGTTTTCTCCCGGGGTGGGTGCAGCGAGGCCTTCGTGCATTTGTGGATAAATCGGTTGTTGAAATGCAGTTTCCATGTGGCGAAGTCCACCGTCGTCAGCAGCAGAGTGCACTGAGTCTTAGCCGGCGTTTACAGTCCTGTAAACAGCGGCTCAGTTAAGACTGTTTCCGTCGCTCCAGACGTCCCTTCGGGCCCCCCGGAGTGGGTTTGCCGCCCTGCCCCGGCCATGGCACCTGTTTCCACAGCGTTGGCTTTTGCAGGCCACACGAGGCAACCCACGCGGGGGTCCTTCGCCCCGCGGTGTGATGCGCGGTACCTGCCGGGGACGGCTGCTCCCCACTCCTGCCCCGGTTCCTTCCACCTGCCACCGCACTGCGGTGCAGTCACCCACTAGGTGGCTGTCTGGGCTGTTTCTCATTTTTAGCAGTTATGAATAAAGCGGCTAAAAACATCCTTACGTGGGCCTTTGTGTTGACAAACGTCTGTGTCTTACTCCCGGACAGACGCCTGGGAGACTGCTGGGTCACTGCGTTAGAAACTACCGAACGGCGTTCCTAGGTGATGGCGCCGTTTTGAGTTCTTTCGAGCAAAGTGCCCTCATCAGCAGTTGGCGTTGCCGGTTTTTATTTTTAATTAAACTTTGCCATTGTCATAGGTGTGCGCTGTCTTGTGTTTTTATTGCATGTCCGTGACGTTGAGCATCTTTTCACACGCTTGTTCATTGCGGTCTTTTCTTGGGTAAATGATTCCAATCTTTTGCCCTTTTGATTGGGTTGCTTTCTTCATACTGAGTTTTAAAAGTTCTCTCTCTATATACTCTGGATACAAGCCCATCAGGTGGGTGTTCTGCAAATATTTTCTTCCAGTTTGTGGCTTTTCATTTTCTTACCATTGTTTTTTGAAGAGCAGAAGTTTTTAATTTTGATGAAGTCTGGTTTGTTAGATTATTTGCTTTTCTGATTTGTACTTTTGGTGTCCTAAGAAATTTTTTCTATCCCAAGGTTGTGACCTTTTTCTCCTAAAAAGCTTATGGTTTTAGCTGCCATATTAGGAGCTATGATCTATTTCAAGTTAATTTTGCTTCGTAGCAAGTCTTAAGTCAATAGTGTGAGATTGAAAACTTTGTTCTTATCCAAACATGTGTTGCTATTCTAAGTCCTTTGATTTACTGTATTTTTTTTTTTTGAGACAGGGTCTCTCTCCGTCACCCTGGCTAGAGTGTGGTGACGTCATCGTAGCTCACTGCAGCCTCCAACTGGGCTCATGCAATCCTCCTGCCTCAGCCTCCCAAGAAGCTGGGACTATAGGCGCCACCAAACCCAGCTAATCTTTTCTATTTTTAGTAGAGACAGGATCTTGCTTGTGCTCAGGCTGGTCTCAAACTCCTGAACTCAGGTGACCCTCCCGCCTTGGCCTCCCAGAGTGCTGGGATTACAGGCGTGAGCCACCGCGCCCGGCCTGCTGTGTATGTTTTTGAGTCAGCTTTTCAATTTCCAAAGCATTCTCACAGGAATTTTGATTAGGATTACATTGATCTGTAGATAATTTGGGGGAGAATTAGCATCTTCACAAAATCGAGTCTCTGATCTGTGGTGTCGTGCATCTTTCCACGTGCTTAAGTCGTCTTTAATTTCTTCCACCTATCTTTTGTTATGTGTTTTCAGCCTACATATCTTGTGCATTTAAAAGAATTTATTTCTCTGTCTTTTATGTGTTTAATGGAACAGGCAAAGTAGCCCAGAGCCCGGTGCCCTGCGAGATTGGGCATGTGTTTGCCGCCCTCCCTGGCTTTCCTGGAACGAGGCGAATGTCCTGGTGGACGCGGAAGGGTTACCTGTGCATGTTTCAATACCATGAATCTGTACATGGTAGACGCACACTACACAAATATATTTGTGTATTGTTGTTAACATTCCAGCCACAAAGTATTAAGGCTGTGTAAGGAGCACGAAACTGCGCAGAGTGGACGTCCCCACACTTTGGGCCACGCCTGGGGTTCTGTCTTCCTCCTGCTCGGTGGGGCGGGGTCTCTCGGCAGCCCATCGATCTCCTTCTCAGAGACACAGATCCCACGGCCAGACCCATTCTGTGTCTCGTTCCGGCCATATCTTCGCTGCCCGTCCTGCTATGAATAGCTCAAGCGCTTGTATGAGCCTTGGTGACCGCTGCCCTTGAATGCACATGTGCACACATGTGCAGGCACACACACGCACACGCATGTTCTAAGCTATAGCTCATATAGGTACACGCACAGGTTTCCATTAAATCCTCGTAAAAACTCTGTAAGGTGAGTTCTGCTCCCGTCTGCGTTTTCAAGGAAGGATGCTCTGGCGCAGAGCGGCCGTGACCATGCCCTGCGCTCGAGACTTGCCCCTCCCGTCTCGCTCCTCAATTCCTGCAGCTAACCCAGATGATATTCTGATATTCGAGGGTGAAATGCTGACTCCTGAGGTGTGCGGATGGGGCGTGACGTGGCACCTTCCTGGGAGGGGGACTGTTTTGAATTAACGTGGGGCCGGGGTGGAGGATCCGTTCCCAGGTGTGACGCTTTTCCTGCCTCGTGCGTTGCAGGGAAGGTGGCCATCCGGAAGGAGGACTTGCAGAAGTACCACAACAGGGACACTTGGTTCCAGCTGCGGCACGTGGACGCCGACTCGGAAGTGCAGGTGAGACCTCGGCGGGGCCCCGGGAACGCAGGGTCTTGGGAGGGGGTGGGCTGCGTTTGTGGTCGGAAACGGAGACACAGGCTTTGGGGCGTAACAGAGAATAATGATCGCAAACTGTGTGTTCCTGCTCAGAGACTTAAGTATGGGCTCGTTAGTTTTGTTCCATTGGTTTCTGCCACACTCGGTCCTGCACGGTGGGGGCAGCGTCACAGACACGCGAGGTGGGGGGGGGCGGCGCGAGCTGCAGGCGATGAGGGTCCAGGTGGGCGGTCGGAGCCCCGGAGCCGGCCAGGTACCCTGAGATGGGGACCTCTCGGGGATTTGCCTGGGACATCGGCGGAAGCGGCTCTGGGGGTCGGCAGGGCGGGGGTCTGTACTTGCGTGTCCAGGGCAGCCTGGGGTCAAAGGTCCAGACCATCATCCTCTGCGCTGTTAAAAGGTGAAGGGCGGGGCATTGGGTCGTGCACACAGGGTCGTCCGCAGTGTGGGCAGAGCCCAGAGGACGGGAGGTGGGGCCTCGGCAGAAGTGAAGCGGCTGTACCAGGATGGGCCTGGGTGGCCCTTGGGGACGTCCCCATGTGCAACGCAGTTGGCAGACTCTGCCCCAGGGGGACCGAGTGCCGGCGGGCGCCCCACGTGCTGGGAATCGGCAGGTGCCGTGATTGCCGACAGAGCCCATGGCTGTCCTCGGGGTGAGAGAGCAGGTTCTCGCCGTGAGATGGCCGTGGACGTGGCCCTGTTCCGAGGGTCATGGACGTTCCTGTCCAGAAGGACGAGGTTTCAGGAGGGCCGTGCCGTGACGCTGCGCACGGCCCATGGAGGCCCGGCCGCCCCATTTTCTCCCCATGGTGTGTTCCTGGATTTAGGTCGATCTCATCAGTAGGTGTAGCTTTTCTTGTTTGTTGCTTTTTATTTTTTTTACTTAACTTACTTGATTTTGAAATGGTCATAGAGTCCCAGGAAGTCACAAAAGTCGTGCACAGAGAAGAACGATGGCGGATTCCTGTGCTCTGCTATTTGCGTGTCAGGACCGCAGCGCAGGAAGGGCTGGGGCCCTTCTCCCGTCTTCTCTGTGGCACCGTCCCGCGTAACGGTCACGAGATCCCGGCAGGACACCCATGTTTGTATGACGCACAGACTTTAGTCAGACTCCACCAGTTCACACGTACACGCACACGTGTGTGTGTCCTATGAGATTTATTTTCCAATCTTTTTTATTGTAGTAAAATACACATATCCTAAAATTTGCCTTTTTAACCATTTTGAGTGTCCACTTCAGTGGCCCGGTATTGAATACATCCATCACGTAGCACAGCCACCACCACCACCCGTCTCCGGAACTCTGCTCCTCTTGCAAAACTGAAACTCTGTCCCCATTAAACACCACCCCGCCCAGTCCCTGGCAGCCCCGTCCCACCCTCGGTCTGTGGTCTCAGCTCCCTGGGGACCTCTTGTGGTGGAACCGCTACCAGCTTGTTTCACTCAGCGTGGTGCACGGCTCACCCGCGTGGTGGCGCGTTCCAGAACTCCCCTCCTTTCAAGCCTGAGCAATGTTCCAGCGTGTGTGTTTAGCACGGTGGATATCTGGGTCGCCTCTGCCTTTGGCTGTTGTGATATCCTGTGCAGCTTTAGCACGCGTGTGGGTTGCGTGACCAGCACCACATCAAGGTTCAGAACTGTTTCCTCACCACGGTGTGTAAATATGAACACGCATGTTGATCTCATGGCTGGCGGCATATTCCATAATTAACACCGGAAGGCAGCTCGTGTGCCGTGGACATGCCTTTACCCTCCAGGCCTGGCTTGTCCTGTCCCCTGGGAGTTGTGAGTTAGGACAGCCCAGCGCAGGCTGTGTCTACGGGGAGGAGGGGGAGTTGGCGCCCACCACGTGCCCCTGGCCCCAGGCGGGCTGCGCGGCACCTTGCTTAGGGACCTCTCGGAAGTTGCCCGCTGCAGAGTGGCCGGGACGGGGCGGAGCGGCTCCGGCAGACTCAGACTGGCCTTGGGAGCTGCAGCTATGCGCCCGCTGCTGCCTTTGTTTGCAGATCTCACAACGACAGCTTTTAGAAGGCTGAGCGTGGCGGTACGGTTCCCTGACTTCATCTGTGTAACGCGCAGGAAAGCTCACATGTCAGGAAAGAAAGTGTCTGGGGACCCCGCCAGCGCGAGGGCCCAGCGAGTCACAGGCTGGGGAAGGGGCGATTGAATCGGTGTCTCGCTTCCTCCCACAATCGGTGTTTGTGAAGGTCTTTGGTAAATCAGCTCATTGCAGTCACTCTGACCCCCAACCCGAGGGAGGGGAACAGCGCCAGGCTCACGGCAGGTCCCGTCTCCCTCCGTGGACGCAGCCGTATTCTGAGTCGTGGCAGGTGCTGGTGGCTGAGCTCTGTTTTCACAAACTGGGTATTAACGTGACCATGTGCTCAGGAGAGGGCAGACCCGGGCACATGCCAGCCCCCTGAGAGACCACGCGTGTCCATGTCGTGGCCGTGGCTGCACCTGGAGGGCCAGCCCGTTCACGGAGCGTCTGGGAGTTCAGACGGCTCTGCTCTGAGGGTCTCCCGCACCCACGCAGTGGCCACACGGCTGTTGTCCAGACCTGGCTTCTAAATCTTTCTGAGGGTTTCTAGAGAGGCGGGCGAGCTCGGGCCTCACCTGCGTTCCCACCTGTTACCTCTGTGGCCTCTCGGGCTCTTTCCTCTTCGCCGCGCGGAGCCGAGTCAGCGGCGCCAGGCCCAGCCTCTCCTGGGCGGCTTGGCCAGTTTGGCCAAGGTTATCAATGTCATTGATCTTTTCAAAGAGTCTGATTTTGGTTTTGATTTTTTTCTATTGATTTCCTGTTTTTAATTTCACTGATTTCTGTTTCACTTTTTGTTTCTTTTCTTCCACTGACTTTGGACTTAATTTGCCCTTTTTCCCAGTTTCTTGCAGTGGGAGTTCGATTCTCACCTTAGGATCCTTCCTCTGTTCCGACACGTGCATTCAAGGCTCCAAACCTCCCTCCGTGCTGCACTCGGTCTCCTCACACTTTGATGAGTTGCACTTTCACTGTGATTTCAAAATATTCAGAAATCCCCCTGAGCCCTCTTTGACCCGTGTGCTGTTTAGAGGCCCGTTGCTCAGTCTCTGCACATCTGGGGTTTCCAGCTGCCTGGTGCTGGTTTCTGCCAGCGCCGGGCCCAGGTGCGGCCTCTCTGGGCAACGCCTCGCGTGTGGACTGGCTGTAAAATCTACGTTCAGCCGAGGGCTGCGCTGAGGGACCTAGAAGGCCACACGTGGCCTCAAGACCACAGGTTCCCACCCTGCAGGGTCTACAGAAGTCACTTAGATCCCGCAGACCGGGATGCCGTCAGTTCCCAGCGCCTTTTCGTAAGTTCTTAGTGGCATTGTTCACCTTAAATAGCGACGGAAAAGCCATCAGTTGGCATTTTCTCTGTCCTCATTTCTCTGTCCCCATGAACACAGGGCACTTGCCCACACCTCGCCAGGCACGCTGGTGACATGGACGATTACGCTGGACCCTGGTGGCGGCGTCCTCCGGGGCGGCGTGGAACGTGCGCCTGGGCACTCTCTGCTCCGCGGGGCGGGCGTGCGCTGGAAAGCAGCTTCCTGCCCACCCGAGACAGGGCCGGGCTGTCTGTTTGGAAGGTGGCGTCACCTGCCCTGCAGGGGCTGTGCCAAGCCGCCCCACAGGACCGAGGCCGCGTCTGCCCTGAACTGCTCATCATCAGCTTCGTTCAGAGTAACTTTCTGGTGGAGAAAGGCCCTTCGGGGACGTGTGGTTTTCGTCTTGTCTGTTCATCTCCTCTCGTCCCTCTGCCCGACTACCAGGAGTGGCGCTTATGATTCTGGCAGGTGTGGCCGGGCGGCAGTGCTCCCAGCCGGCGTGTGGGGCGCAGAGCCCTAGAGGGAAAGCCGGTTGCGCCACCTCCCCGCCGCCCCCCCCCCCGCCCCGCCCCGGTCCCAGATCGGAGCTGAGCGGGCCGGGTGTTCCCATCAGGCCTCTCATCTCCCCACGGCCATGCGCAGCTGCCGGTGCGTGTCCCAGCCTGACACTGTGTCCTTGTGTCCTGCAGGGCCAGGTCCACCTGGAGCTGAGGCTGAGCGAGGTCATCACGGACACGGGCGTCGTCTGCCACAAGCTGGCCACGCGGTAAGGCCTTCCCTGCTGCCGGCCGATCTGCCCTGGTGACACATCTGACTCCCGGGAAGTACGGCAGGTTGTTTTTAAGCAAACGTCAGAATTTCCAGACTTGGTGATTCCCCGATACGACGTTGTTTTTAGAAGTTCCAGAACATTTTTTTTAATACGCTCAGCAAAGCAGATGTTACCCGTAGTGGTGCTGTTTGGGGCTTTTACAAACAGGCACAGCTGCTCCGTGCCGCTCTCGGGCTTTGGTTGGTGAGGCCTCCCGGCCTTACACACAGGACAGGTCGGGTGGCTTGAACCCTGGCCTCCCGCCGAGACCAGAGCGCCGAGCCTGACGCTTAGGGGCACGTGTGAGAGAGCGCGGGCGTGCGCAGGGTGCGGTGTGCGGGAGGCATGGGGTGCAAGTGCTCTGGAATCGGCCTCAGCACTTCACAGTGGGGCTCTCAACCCTGGGGTGGCAGCCCCCTGAGATAATCCGCAGGAAGCAGGGGACCCCGAGGAGATGCACACATGTGCACAGACCATTTTGCACACGTGTTGAGGGCCGGCCTGCACTGGCTGAGGCCTGCCCTCGAGGCCACATCCCTAAATATCCCGAGTGGGGCTACAATTCCCCACCTTGCACAGCCGTGCTGTGGCTGGCGTCTTTCCTGCTGGTCTCTGCAGAAGTGTCAGCCCTTCCTCTGCCCGACGAGAAGAGCTGGAAGCCTCGGGAGGTGCCGGTGCGGCTGGGGCGTGGCTCCGCGGCTCCTGCCCTCTCGCCCGTCCCTGTGGTTTCCTGTCCCGTGGCCCAGGCTGTGCTCACAGCCCCCAAGTCCTCCCTCCCCGCAGGTGTATGGGGGCCCAGCCACCCTACTGGTGGCGTAAACCGCAGAAACCGGCTCCCCCACAGTTCTGGAGGCAGGAGCCCAAAACCCCACTGGGCCCCATCTCAGCTGCAGCCCCCAGACCTGCTCCTGGGGGTCCCTGGGGCGCAGTTCTCCGTCCAGGCCTTTCCTCCTTGCTGCCCCGGGGCCGTCCGCCCTCGTGTGTACGAAGTCTCTTCTCTGAGCTTTCCCGGTCGGTCATCTGTGCCTACTCAGAGCCACCCTTCCCCGCCTCTGGTGACACTGGGTCACTGGGCTCTCCCAGCCCATCCATTCTTCCACTTATCCATCCATCCTTCCACCATCCCTGGGCAGTGTCCGTCTTTTTGGGAGATGGTTTGGGCGTGTAAATGACCCTGATGGCGTCAAGGTGCAGAGAACCAAAATAAAGTTAGATTTATGACTCAGTGGTGTCGTGGCTCCTACCCGGAGCTGCTCAGCAGGTGGCTTGTCTGTGTCCTGCCGGAGCGTCAGAGCAATGACTTCTCCCCACAGCTCATGGGTGGGGAGCGAGCGTGGCACAGGCGGGAAGCAGGGGTGGCTCCAGAGGTTTAATGGATTTAGGGCTGGTCCCGGCCCAGGGACTGCAGCTCCCTGGGGTTCAGAGGGGGAGAAGGGACAGTGCCGAGCTGGGAGAGCCGGCAAGGGAGGCGCTGCCGGGGGAGCTTGGGTGGGTCAGATGCACCCTGTGGCGCAGACAGGCCAGGAGCTGGGGTGCAGACGCCAGGGCATTCCCTGGGCACAGCCTGTGCCATGATGTCAAGGCTAAAACTCAGGAGGGTGTGCCGCTGCCTGAGGCAGTGAGAACAGAGGCAGAAGCCCTCAGAGGTGGCCGTGTCTGGACCCGCGTCCTCAGCGGCAGGGACATTCCCGGGCTGCTCTGGTCCCTCATTAAGAGCAGGAGATGGGGCTGCTCTGCTCCTGCCAGGCAGATTCATCCAGGCTCCGCAAGAGTGTCGTGGAAGCCCAGGGCCTTCCTCTCTTAACTCATTACTCAGACTAGACCTGGGTTCACGGGCAGCCTCACTGGGCTCCTCCTCCTCGAGGGCCAGCACAGCCTCCAGTGAAAACCAGCCTTTCCATACTGCCCATCCCCAACCATCACCCTGTGTCTGTCCATCAACCCATCTACCCACCACCCATCATCCATCCATCCTTCCACTCATCCATCCTGCCATCATCCATCCATCCTTCCACTCATCCATCCATACATCATCCATCCATCCACCACCCATCCATCTACCATCCATCCATCCATCCACCATCCATCCATCATCCATCCACCATCCATCCACC
>RJWJ010046378.1:0-11380 GCA_004363605.1 Indri indri | reverse complement strand
ACACCCAACATTCATCTTGGAATCTCAGCAAAAATTCTGACACAGCAGAAAGATTTGTGCAGCTAATTATTTTCTCCTCTCTATGTGCATGAGAATAAAAGTGAGTGAAGTATGTCCAGTCCCTGAATCATGACATTTTATTCATGCACTTGAGCAAACAAGACCCTGCTCATGTATAATCTTTGGTTTACATAATCTGTGTAACTTTTTCCCACACCTATACCTAAAAAAAAATCAAACCTGTTGTAATGGTATGAAGTTTGAACTTAACCAAATGAAACCCTAATCTGATACCTGATGTCATTTATCCATAGAAAGAGAAAAGTCTAGTGCTTACTTGGCTATTTTCTGTGCCTAGGGAGATACTTGGATCTTTCAGTGGGAAAACTGCTATCTATTCTGTCTGTTGTATCTGAAAGTTTAAAAATTCACATTGCAAGTGTGTCGATCCATGGGTATTGAGTTTCAAGAATTGCTGGTAGAGTTTACTTGTATGAACTAGTTCATTTTAAGTTATATGCTTAGAGCTTACCCTGGGTTTAGGAATCTTTAAATTTGATGTATACATTCATACAAACCAAAACAGACAAAATAGCAAAACCCCGTTTTAATGGGGAAAATCATTACTGTTATTTCTAGGTAGAAGATATCTAGAATTCCATAAAATTTCACTCTCAAGAAGGTAAGTATATTCAGAGCTACATTCCTGGAATAAAGCTTGAAATATTAATGCATTGCCTTTACATTTTCAGGGCAAACAAAAATATAATACTCTCCTATAATATTGTTACATTTTGTCTCAGAGACTGTGGATTTTTGTTGTAAAGGAAAAAAAGATTCAAGAATGTATTTCTCAACAGTGCTTTTGGCAATGTTCCCTCTAAAGTTGTATTTGGCTGCAAATTTTCCTGTGGAAGTTTACGATATTAAGATGTCGTGTTGATCTTCACCTCAAAGGGCTGTAGTGATGTGAGGTGAAATAGTATTAGTTGCCTCTTATTATGGTTCTTAACAAATACCTCATTAACTGGACACCCCAGTTATAGTCGCTACAATGTGTATGTTTAATGAGAGCCATCTCCTTTTGTTCCCAGTGGGGTGCGAGTGCTCCTCTAACACACCTCCTCCGTGCTGCAATGTTCTGTATGCCAGCTGACGTGGAGCGTTCTTGGCACCCTCGAGACTCCAAATGACTGACTTTGGAATATATTGTATTTTTCCTGCAGTGACATTTGGGATTCTAGCTTGTTCCCTGGCTGGAGTCTAAGAGCAATCCACACCCAGGGCTGCCTTAGGCTTGAAACAGAGTCAGTCTGTTGAGTTTGTACTTCTAAACATTATTTATCATTTGATTCTCTTCAGATGACCAGCAATGGTTAATATTCAATTTAAAAAATAAAATCATCTGCTCTGTGTATTTCAGAAAAAAATAATAAAAACAAAGCCTGAACACATTGATTTTATGCAGACTTTAAATTTCTTTTTTCTTTTAGGGAATAATTATTTCATGTTCAGATAAATATGATGTAAAAAATAATCTGAAATATTCGTACTCAGGGGAGACATGACCTATCTCATTCAAATGACAGAAAATAGTTTCTAAATCACTGTAAATCACAAGGGTATAGTCAGAGAAAGGACACTAAAAAGGCCTTTTTATTTTCTTTTAACATTTTACCCATGCAGGATTGTATCTCATTTTTTTTTTTGATCAACAAAAGTTGGTATTTTATTTTATTTTTTTTATTTATTTTTTTTACTATATTTTTTTAATTTTTTTTTATTTTTATTGTTTGTTGTTTATAGGGGTACAGGTGTTTAGGTTACGTATGATGCCCTTGCCCCCCCTTCCCCCCAAGTCCCAGTCCCAAGCGTGTCCATCTCTCGGAGGGTGTGCATTGCACCCTTTGTGTATGCATATATCCGTCCCCTCCTCCCCCTCGAGAATAACCCTTTGGTGCTTATTACTGTGCTGTCTTTAAGACCATATCTCCTGACTTCTGTTATAATGAGCTGTAAAGAGAGAGAGAAAGAGAGAGACAGAGACAGAGACAAAGGATTTTAATAGGAGGATGTCTTGTTGTTAGAACCAATAAAGCTAAAGCAGCCCTAGAATGATAGATTACTTAAGTTTCATCATTTTCGAAACATTTGAAGAATATGCCAACATCTTCTTAAAAAGCTATTCTTTCTGCTTTTAATCCCAAGCAGGAGTCTTCAGATATTGTGAAAGCACATTCACATGTCATTACCACAGCCGCCCAGGCAGCTGTATAGAAATCTATCAGTCGTCGATGTTTCTGAAGCACTGACAGGCAGTCTGCCGGGAAAATCAAATAAAAAGACTAACCTAAATTAAAAGGTATACAGATAACTCTCATTTTTATGATGGATAAATTTCAAATAAAACCACCTAGAAAACACACACACGCAAACACATTTCTCAGTTAATACAAGCAAAAATACAGTAAATACAAGAAACCCCACTGAGTTTGGTACACTGGCAAAAATAAACAGACTTGCCCTAGAGATTACCAAACAGCAACATGACACCAAGATAATTTGTTTTTCTGAAGGGTGAACAGTCAACTGAACCCTAAGTCTGCATCCTCCTCATGGGATTGTGTTTATTAGAGCCAATCATTTTAATCAACTTCATAATCAATATCCATCAATGGTATAGTATTTGGTACAGTGACCAAAGTCTAGTCATTGAAATCAAAATACATGGCCTCGAGAAAGAAAAGAATCGATTTCTAGGATACTTGTGGGGAAGAAACAAAACTCTTTCTCCAATATTCTGCCCATTTCTTTGGTCTCCAGCCAAAAAGAAAATAACTTATCTACATGGCAAAAAGGAGCCTAAGCAATGGCAACTAATTGATAAAATACATTAAAGTACTAAGAGTAATGAAATTAGATTGATGAACATGCTATCTTGGAAAGGGATAAATGAAGATCTTATAAAGAAAACCTGTTCTGAGTGAGCAGGTACATGCAAACCTACCCGGAAAAGCCAAGGGAGCTGAAAGGCTGAAGAAAGAGGCTTATTTACTCAGAAAGAAACATTTAATAGGGACTTACGAACAGAAGCCTGATCTCTGGTGGCTAAGACATGATGGATCCCCACACTGGCCCTCCAGAAAATATCCTGTGTATTATGAGCTTTTTTGGTAAAACAGATGCAGCCATTCATATTAAATACTTCAGTCTTTCTTGCAAAACTTGTGACCACTGGGGAGGTTAGATAAACAACTTTATGTGGGGTTATCTGTGCTACAGAAACACCTTGGTACACAGGAGTCAAACATCAGTCATCACGGAGGTTTGGCTTCAAGACAGCAACACTCTTGTCATGCAACAGGCTGTTTTCCTACTAAACCTATGCTTTATATGTTTAAGACCTAAGAATTAAATCTGAAAAATATGAAATACACTTAAGATGAGTGCATTCAGATGCAAACTTGACTTTTATTTCTAAAGACCATTAATATGAAGGGTAAGGACAGCTACGACCAATCTCTGAGGAACTGTACCGCCACAAGCATCTCCTCCTACCTACTCCTAAGCTGCATTCCTCTTCTGCATACAGAAACAAGGAGTTTTCAATATATACCAAGGGTGTTACTTAGAATGTTTGTTAGTTAATCCTAATGAAAAGCTACTTAGGTAGTAAAGAACATTTTCTTCTTCCCACTTGAGTGTATAATTCTAGCTCACAGAAATCCAAGGGAATGCATAATAATTTGTGCCACTGATCCTGACAGCATGAACTGAGAAACTGGGTAATTGTGTACCCTGGAATCTGCCCATCTTCCTAGTGCTACACTGGCTATCTGGAGAGGAATACCTCTACAATGATTTGGATGAATTGTATGATAGGGTTTTGTGTTCTGGCACACAGAACTGAAATATGATCTTCAATCTCACGCACAGTGATTGCATATGGCAGATTAATGTCAAAGAGGCTTTGAACAAGGTAGGTTCATCATCAAAATTTTCCTCTAGTACTGAGTTATGACCTAATGTGTTTCCCTGCAGTGTCCCGAAGAGATGAAAGAAGATGGTTGGAAATATTATATAGTGCCCATAAAAGAGGTGTTCTTTCCCATCATTCAGAAAAAAAGCAAGAAAAAGATTTGCTAAACCATCCACTTCCAGATAACAGTCTATTGCGTGATTATAGAAACTCACCTAAGTTATTTTGAAGAAGATCATACTTTGAATGTCATTTTAACATATTGATATGACCAGATACACCTATTACCAATGCCTAAAGCCATTCACTCACTTTGGATGTGGGTGAGAACAGAGTATAAATGAAGAAGTCATGGTTGTGGTTTTGATTTCTGTGTAAACTATCTAACTTGGTTCTCTTACAGGGCCAAAGACTACATTTCTTGTAGTGACAAATTTCATGCTATTGGTCTCAAGATGAACCAGTGTGGGTGGCTCAGTGTAGGCTAGATCAGTGCTTTCTTCATTTGGCTGTGCCTCAAAATTGCTGTTGTTTTTATAATATTTTTCCTTTGCTTTTCTTTAGGCTACCCAGCCTTCTGAGTCCTAATCTCTGAGATGATTCTGATACAGACATTTATCAGCACTTGGGGAATATTAGACTATACTGATCTTCAACTTAGCGGGGAAAGAAACTCAAACCACCAAAATGTAGTGGATCGGTCAAGTCAGCTTCAGTTCTCATTTGCTGTCACATCAAATAATGATGCTCTCTGTTCCCTAGTTTGGTAAGGTAGCTCCTGGAAGAGTTTTCAAGCAAGAAATAGCTCATGTTCTAAACCGTGAAGACCCTCTCTAACCAGGCTAAGTGTTTCATATCTGTACCCTGAGCATATCTCTATCATTAAAGTTGCTAAAGTATACTTTGATGTTCTATTAATGTCTCTATTTTCTCAATTATCCTATCATCCAAGGTTCTTGAGAGCAAGGATAATTTTTAATTCCTCTTGGAGTCAGTTATACAGTGTGCACCTGTTCTCAATACGTATCTTTTGTTCCGAAATGAGCTAGAATGCTGAAAGAAGACTCATGTGCTCATACACGATCTCTGACACTACAAGCAAGTTTCTTTGCCTCTTTGGTCTTCCGTTTCCTCAGGAAGGTGCTATACTAAATGATCTTTCTGGCTTTTCCTAGTTTCATCTCTCTGCTACTGTATATTTACATGTAATGAATTGACAAAGGCTGGATGAGTAAAACTCTACTCTTAAGGAAATAATGATGTCTTGATTTCTGATCTGCTTAGCTTAGCCACAGAACTGAGCAATATCCTAGGAAACTTGTATTTTATGTGCCTAGAATCTAAAATACTTGTGTCAACTTTTATATCCATTGGAGACGTGAATTATACATATTATCTTCCACCTAATGTTGATCAATCATCCATTTGGCTTCATTGGGGTGCATATTACCAGAAATGGTTTCAATATGCTCCAAAGGAGCTGGAATCTTAATATTGAGGGGAAAAGAGAGAGAAAAGAGAGTAAGTCAAAAACCATTTTGCCAAAAACTTTATGATTGAAATGATATCTTAATGAGATTTTTAAAAATCCTTCAGTGTCCCTTTCTGAATTTAAGCAGATGCAATCTAAAATTACTCAAATATTTACATTTCTTTCAATGGCTTTAATCCATTTTGTCACTTAATTGTATAAAGCTATCTTCTACAAAATAGTATACTGATATTTTGGAATAAATTGATTTTTATAAGTGGACATGGATAAAAAAGCTACAGATGGGGTTTTTATATACAGTTGTTTGCTCAGTAGATGGAATATTGAATCCTTCACCCATTAAATGTATCCCCACCACAGATTTGCTGCACCTGCTATTTTACATCTCAGTATTTTTCATATTGAATATTTATGGTCCTTTCAAAATAATATGGAGACACACTAAATGGTCAGAAACAGCTCAATGCTGACATCTACTGGATACATGATTAAATGCATTTACTATCAAAAAAAAATACCCTATATTGTACTTTAAACTGTGAAAGTATAAGACACATGAAGCAATACTTACTTTACTTAATAAACATTTTTACTTGTTCTATATGAATTCATATTTCATATCTAAACCAAGGATACCATTATATTTCAAAATGATAATGTTAGGAGGTTAGACAGTATTGGACTGAGAAACCTAAGAGGAAGGGGAAAGAAACTATAAGGCTCTGAATGGGGATGAGCTCAGGAATAATGCACTTTAGCCACTAATAGTGTCCTTCAGCCACTAATTTGCTTCTGTGGTAAATGGTGCTTTTTCTGTGTGTAAATAGAAAATGTAGCTCCCACCCTCTCCTCATTTGGCCTTGGGAAATCATGCAAGTTCCGCTGTAACTACTCTTTCCACACCAACATGGTTTCTTTGGCAGATTTTTCTTGGCTTCTATGGGCCTATTATGAATTAGATCTTTATTTTGACAAGGTATATTCAATTATTATAAAAGTTATTCCAATAGAAACCGTCAGATTTGGTTTCAAATTCTGGCTCGGCCTCTTCTATATGTGTCTGAATGAATTAAGAAAGTTATTTAATTAGTTAACTAAATTTTTTTTATAGCAAAGACATTTAACAATATATACCCTCTTAAAAACTTTTTAAGTACACAAAACAATATTGTTCGCTACAGGCACAATGTTGTACAGAAGATTTGTAAAATTTATTCATCCTGCATAACTGAAACTTTATACAGGCATACCTTATTTTGGTGTGCTTCAGTTTGTCACTGTTTTGCATATATTGCATTTTTTATGAATTGTTTTGTGGCAACCCTGCATCAAGCAAGTCTGTTGGTGCCATTTCTCCAACAGCATGTGATCACTTAGTGCCACATTTATAGAATTCTCTTGTAACATTTCGAACTTTATCATTAGCATTATTATTATTATTATTATATCTGTTTTGTTAATCTGTGATCCATGATCTTTGATGTCACTATTGTAATGGGTTTTGAGTGTCACAAATCATGTCCAAATAAGATAACAAACTTCACTGATAAACGGTTGCGTGTATTCTGACCATTGAGCCGTTCCCCTATTTGTCTCCTCCTCTTGGGCCTCCCTATTCCCTGAAAAACAGTAATATTGAAATTAAGACAATTAATAACCCTACAATGGCCTCTAAGTATTTGAGTGAAAGGAAGAGTCACACATCTCTTATTTTAAATCAAAAGCTAAAAATGATTAAGTTTGGTGAAGAAGGCATTTAAAAAGCTGAGCTAGTCAAAAACTAGGCCTCTTGTGCCAAACAGATGGTCAAGTTGTGAATGCAAAGGAAAATTTCTTGAAGAAGGTGGAAAGTGGTACTCCAGTGAACATACAAATGATAAGACAGGGAAGAAGCCTTATTGCTGATATGGAGAAAGTTGTAGTGGTCTATGTGGAAGATAAAACCAGTCACAACATTCTCTTAAACCAGAGCCTAATCCAGAGAAAGGGCCTAACTCTCTTCAGTTCTGTGAAGGCTGAGAGAGTTAAGAAAGCTGCATGAAAAAAGTCTGAAGTTAGCAGAAGTTGGTTCATGAGGTTTAAGGAAAGGAGCCATCTCTAAAGGTGAAGGAGCAAGTGCAGACGTAGAAGCCACAGCAAGTTATCCAGAAGATCTAGCTAAGATCATTGATGAAAGTAACTACATTAAATATATTTTCAGAGTAGATGAAACAGCCTTATATTGGAAGAAGATGTCATCTAGGATTATCATAGCTAGAGAGCAGAAGTCAATGCCTGGCTTCAAAGCTTCAAAGGACAGGCTGACTGTCTTCTTAGGCTCAAATGCAGCTGGTGGCTTTAAGTTGAAGCCAATGCTCATTTACCATTCCAAAAACCCAAGAGTCCTTAAGAATTATGCTAAATCTACTCTTCCTGTGCTCTGTAAATGGAACAGCAAAGCCTGAATGATAGCATTTCTGTTTATACCTTGGTTTGCTGAATATTTTAAGCCCACTGTTGAGACCTGCTGTTTGGGAAAAGAAGATTCCTTTCAAAATGTTACTTCTCATTGACAATGCACTTAGACACCTGAGAGCTCTGATGGAGATCTACTGGTCTATTTATGTGTTTTGTTCAACCCCTTGGTCAATTTTCATTTTCTTTTATTCCTGATAACATAATGTCCATTCTGTAGCCCATGGATCAAAGAGTAATTTTTACTTTCAAGGCTTATTATTTGAGAAATACAAATCATAAGGCAATAGCTGCCATAGATAGTGATTCCTCTGATGGATCTGGGCAAAGTAAATTGAAACCTTGCAGAAAGGATTCCAGAAGGAGTTTGAAAGAAGTTGATTCCAACTCTCATAGACGACTTTAAGGGATTCAAGACTTCAGTGGAGGAAGTAACTGCAGATGAGGTAGAAATAACAAAAGAATTAGAATTAGAAGTGGAACCTGAATATGTGACTGGCCACAATCTCATGATAAAACTTGAATGGATGAGGAGTTGCTTCTTATGAATGAGCAAAGAAAGTGGTTGCTGTGAACAATGCTTTTTGGTTGTTGTTTGGTTTGGTTTTGGTTTCTTTGGTTTTTTGGTTGTGTTTGGCTATTTCTTTGTTTATTTTTTTTTTATTTTTGTTTTTTGAGACAGGGTCACACTCTGCCATCTAGGCTGGAGTGCAGTGGTTCAATCATAGCTCACTGCAGCTTCAAACTCCTGGGCTCAAGCAATCTTCCTGCCTTAGCCTACCAAGTAGCTAGGACTACAGGTGTGTGCCACCATCATGCCTGGCTAATGTTTTATTGTTGTTGTTCCACTTTTTTAGAGACAGAGTCTCGCTATGTTGTCCAGGCTGGTCTTGAACTACTGGCCTCAAGCAATCCTGCCTTGTTCCCCCAAGTGCTGGGATTACAGATGTGAGCCACCAAACCTGGCCAACATTGTTAAAATGACAAGAAAGGATTTAAAATATTACATAAACTTAGTTGATAAAGCAATGTGAGGATTTTCAAGGATTGACTCCAATTTTGAAAGAAGTTCTATTGTGGGTTAAATGCTATCGAACAGTGTTGCAGCAAGCTTCAATTTGTAAAATAAACAAAATATCTGTGACAGATAATAAAGCTACCCAGAATAAAATGAAGGAAGCCTATAGCTCAAATACATTTACTTTAAATGCTTGGTTTAACATAATCTCTTGTGGTACTTGTCAAGGTTTCTCCCACAGCTCCTTCTCTAAACTAGCATGGCCTCTGGTTACAAATAATATCTTAAGTGCCCTCATGGTGGAGGAAAGAAGGAGCCCCAAATCAGACATTATCTCTTGTTTTTTCTTCTAGAAACTTGTTGGCCTTCATAAAAATGTTTCTTGACCCTTATGATTATTTACATCCCTCTGAAATCTGCTACTGAAATTCATGGCTGGTAAAACATGGGCTATTTTCTCAGCATGCCTGAGAATCTCCATGTGCATTCTGATGACTTGGCCCATGCTAGCTCCCACTCATATGACAGAGAATCTAAAATCTCAGCTACAGTTTCCATATGGCCCTCATCCAAAGCAGGCCTTCTGGCTCTGTACTCTTAGCTACCTCTGCGTCATCACTTCTGATTATTCAGGGACATTCTGCATCTTTTTTATGCCACATGGAAGCCAAGGAAGATGCCTGGCATCCAGTCTTCTCTCTTCATTAATATATTAGACTATCATTCTCTTCCCCTCAGCACCCATACACATGTCAATGCTGATGCGAGTGATTCAGTTAGGGAGGGTCCTCCTCAGAAACCCAAACAGGGAAGTAGGGCACAAGCTCTTCTTATTTCAACTTCCTGCACATATTTTATATTTTGATACTCTGTTCTCACCTTCCAGGGATGACCTTGGTGGGGCAGGTAGTTCCTATGGATAGAAATCACTAATATCTGAACTTTTCCCTCTCATACTTCATCTATCTCTATCTCTCACCTCCTCTGAAACTGAAAGGCCTTTATTTTTCTCCTCATTCCTGTCTGGCAGAGGCTTCCTCTACATCATACGCCTTTTCCTATTTCTCTTCCAAGTAGTCTTAAAACTGAAAGTCTGTAGTTGAAGATGCTGTTGTACTAAGGAGTAAAAAATGCAAAGAGAAGGATTTTTCAAATGATACACTCATACTTAAGGAAAAATTTTTCTCTTAGAGAAAATTGAGGTGATTACTTTGATTTTAGTCATCAAATGAAACTTCTGTCCACATGGTCCAGGAAAAAACTGATATAACTTCAAAATGAACAGGACACAGGGATTAAGACTTAATACCATCAAAGTCCCAGCCAGCCTATACTACCATTCAGAAAGAAAAGGTGGAGGTGTTAATTCTTCAGGAAAGATATCCCTGAATAAGACCCCATCTATGTTAAGAGCTTAAATTGACCCTACTCATGTTCAGACTTTTCTTTTCTAAATATCTAATTTGAAATTGTTAGAGGGTTTAGTTCAAACTCTTGTACCTTCTTAAATGGCCAATGGACTGAGACAGTTGTCTTATGGTTCCTCTTACGGTTACCTTACAAGAGAGCTCTCATGATTCTGGGCATTGCATCCAAGTGTGGTGCTGTCCAAGGGCTCTTCCAGTGAAGAAGCAGGGGAAAACATGGCTTAACAGGGAGCAACTAACAGTCTCAGCTACAGGGTTATGTATGCTTAAGGCAAGGGGAAGAACTGCAATTCAAATTTAGCACTTCGATAATTATAATTATTAGTAGTATTGTTTTTGTGGGGTGCCTGTAATTGTAGACCATAGTAAATGGGGTATAAATTATCTTAAATAAAATCCCAACTTTAGCCTGCTGAACAGTTACTGCTACCAATACCTATTGCTATAAGGAAGGTGAGAGGGGTCCTGACACTTTTTACCTATTTGTCAGTTTTGTCTTCAGAGCCCTGATCTATGAAAGTAGGTTAATATAGAGAATGTTGGTCACTTTTCTCAACCCTAGTCCATACACATAGCAAGAAATAGCAAGGAACCATCTTCCAATACAATCAAACAGAATGAGGAAAATTCAGCCAAATAATATTATAGTTGTACCAAATGTGTGTATTCTAACTCAGAGCAGGGCTAAGGAAATAGGCTTTCTTTGCTGATAGTAGGCCTGCAAAGTGATTTATAAAAATTGCTCAGGTTAAGAATTAGAAGGCAGAAACAACATAATTAGATGGATGCCAAGTACCTCTCAAATATGCATGCCGGTAAGTAATTTCAGCGTCCTGCATCTTTCATCTCATCTCAGCTGCCAACAACTCTCTTCAGCAGCCATTTGTATATATATTCAGTCAAACTGAATACCACTAAAGAATTCCTTTTAGTTAGTAGTGGGGGGGTGTGTGCATATGTGTGTGTGTGTGTGTGTGTGTGTGTGTGTGTGTGTGTGCATGCCCTTCCTC